>CM014729.1:101651938-101707580 GCA_004329165.1 Spatholobus suberectus | reverse complement strand
AAAAATCAAAAGGTAGAGTGTATAGTTTGAGAACCCCTCCATAGGTAAGAAAAGGTACCTACTTTTCTGACAATAACATTATTTATACATTATTTTTTTTCTCTTTTTTTTCTAAAAATCGGTACAAATTTACTAATTGTTTTTCTTTTCTCATTCTTCCATTGAAAAATGACTTCTTTCTTTGCACCCACTTGTTTTTCTTTCCTCCATTGAAAATTTGTACAAATTTACTTATTGTCTTTTTTTTTAGCCATGTTTTGAGTATCCAAAGCAAACTATTTGAGAAGGAAGATTAGTATTTGTTCTACATTTACTTATATTTATATTCTATGTTTTATGATTCTTGATTTTAAATTTTCTCCCATTTTGTAACACTATTTCGCCAAATAATAAGCTAAGGAAGATCAGTATTATTTATTAGAGAACGACTTCCTGATGGGCAAAACAACGAGTCTACCCTTTTGATTTTCTATTTGTTTACTTTCCATTCTATGCATATATCATATGTTATTGTAACTAAACAAATCATTTTTTATCACATGTTATTGCAAATTTCAAGTAATTAAGTTGTCATAGGAATGGACATTGCTTATGAATCCTATTTGAACAAAGTAACCACTGTTGAGAAAGTTATAACTCGAAATATCACAAAGCTACAAGATGAAGTTAAAGAATCTTGACCAAGAGCTTCATGAAATGGAAGCAAAGGATATAATAAAGTCAAATATAGATGAATTTTATGGATGCATCTATAATGAAGAAACAAGAGATATATATTTTATATAAATTCATCTTTATTCTTCAGTATTTATTATAGGATTCATAGTTCTATAAAAGGATCTATTATTAAAGTTATAATTTTGTACCTTTCTCTATTTATTATTTTATTAATTTTAATATGAATACATTATTTCTTTTAGAGTGTCTTCTCACCTAAATTAATTGAGAATTTTTTTTTATCTAAGCAAATTTGAATTATTTTTTTTACCTAATTAATTTAAATTCAATTACTTGATAACATGTTAAATTAATTCATGTGTTTGTTCTATATTTTCCATGTATATTAAATTTGGAATCCAAATTGCATTAGTGTTTTAATAGTTTTAATTCATTATTATAATGATTAAATATAAAATTATATGTGTAAATTTCAATTTAATATTAATAATTTGATTTAGATATTCGTTGTATTGTAATTATTTTTAAATGCAGTAGATAATTTTATGTGCTTAGTACTTGAAAAAATAAAAGTCAATTAAAAGATGAATAATAATAAACATATAAGAGTTAATTATTACATATTATTAAATTAATGTGAAATATCTTGAGAATTAATGGAATGCAACTATAAATGTCTATTAAATATTAATATATTACATTTAATAAGTTTAACATTTAATAATAACAATTATTCATACCAGATGAGTTTTAAAATCATACCCAAATGGTTAAGAATAAAAAATTAATTGTATGTAATGATCTTATTGTTCAAGTTTAGGCTTAATGGTTAAAGTTTGCACATCTAACTCATAAAAAGGTTTGCTCATTGATACATCATTCTTGATTTTTAAATAAAATCTTTGGAAGGTATGATTTTAAATTTTAAATGGTCAAGTCTTAATTCTACCATATAGCATTGCTACCATCAACAAGCAATTAGATGCTGGTCAATGAGATTGATTTTTTGAAAATCAATGGCTAATTGTTCCACAATATTTTCTTTAGTAAATATACTAAATTAAAAATTTAAATAGAATTTGCCATAGGGTCGATTCTTTGTAGACCTACTAATTGTATTTTCATGCAAATTTAATATATAAAATCTTATTTTTATTAAATTTAATATACAAATACGATAATTATATTAATTATGATGATTACGGTTGATATTATATATATATATATATATATATATATATATATATATATATCTATATATCTATATATATATATATATATATATATATATATATATATATATATTTTATACTTTTCAACTTTATCTTGAATTTTTTTGCATATATTTGTCTAATATTTAATATTGAAAGCTTGTTTGCTGTCGTTAATTTTACAATTGTTGACTTTCAACTTTGAAATAACACAAAAGACTTAAAGGAAGGTTTTTAAAGAAGAAGATATCGGAGTTGTATTATCTTATCAAAACAAGGTTCAGCTTTTATTTTAGTTTTTTATAATTTTTCTGTCAATATCTTTTTTTAACTAGATTATTTCTTTCCTTGCTTTTTTTCAAATATTTTATTTTTACAATCATTTTTCATTTGATTTGTCTTTTTTATAAGCAAAATTTTATTATATCTCTTTTTATTATTTTTAATATATTTCTCCAATATATGACATTCACAAACTCAAACACTATAACGTCAAAATCAAATGCATTGAAGAAAGATGGATAGTGATGTATCAAATATGAATGAGGTCAAACCTCACTTGGACTGAGAACATAGAAATAGATAGCTTTTTATTATATTTAAATTGTGTTAACCTTTTCTTTATTAGGCCAAGTCAATCGAGAAATACCAATTTATTTTTATTTTAATTTTAATAGAGACTCATAGTAAGCTTTATAAGAAAGATAGGAAAGAAGAGTAAGGAAATAAAAAAAGAAAAAGAACATAATGCAGGAATTTAAACTCGCACACTTACAATTTAAGGTGATTAAGTAATTAAGGTGATATAATGAGTATATATTTTGACTATTAAATTAATCAATTAAATTCTTAAATTTTGTATAGATTTTGATTTTTATATTATGGTAATAAGTTTATCAAAATTATGGTTTTTTTTTTTGTAATTATGGTAATTAATTACCAAGTGAACAATTTTTCCATTTTAATTCATAAAAATACATAATGATATTAATTAAGGTAATTATAATCAATAAGGTTTTTATGATTTGAACATTCAAATTGATAAGAAAATTATATATTCTGATTTAAATTAATTAATAATACAAATATATTATAATTCAAATTTATGAGATTTAATTTTCATGGAACAAAATCTGGCATAAGTCTAAATTCGCACACTTACAAGGTACATCTTATAACTTGATGTATTGAATGAACTTTAGGGAGAGATTACCAATTCACTTAACAACATTCACTAAATTAAACTTTAACTCTACAACGTAAAATTATTTATATTCATTAAAATTGATAAATCAATGATATTGTTAAATGAAATATTTCTTCTATTATGAAATAATTATCATTTAAAAAGGGTGTATAAGGATTAACAAATCAATAATTCTCCTATGTTTAAAATATATTTTAAGACAAATTATTCTTTTATGAATTAAGACTAGAAATTCTTAATATTTTATCTCTTAAAAATAAAATAAACTACTTTTATAACTATCAAAACATAATATTTTAAAAAAAAGTGTAGAAGAAAGATAAAGTTAGAAAAAATAATAATATTCTTATGATGTTTTTAAAATAAAAATAGTTAAAATGACAATAATTTCAAAATAGAAGAAATAGATAGTTAATAAGAATAGGGAATATTGGATGAAAAAATAGTTTTTAAAGTTTCTAATATACTAAATGTTACGTCCTCATAGACACTCATTAGTCTAATCTAATGATATAAATAGAGTATTATTGTCACTACCACTAACATTTCATTCACATTTAGTGAGAAAAATGGTAATTTAACAGTTAATGATCTTAACTATTTTAAAGAACTTATATTATTATTGCTGCTATTATCAATCTGTAATGCATAATAAATAATTTATAAACATAATAATTCAAATTTATCACTTCTTTATAAGTGCCCACATACTTATAATATTATCAAATCATTCTATTATTATTATTAATTATTATTTTATAGTAATCAGTCAAATATAGTGATAGCAAACACACACACACACACACACACCACACACACACACACACATTATATATATATAAAATTTTTGCCTATTAAAAAGAAATTTGAGATGTGATGTGATCTCCACTGAATGTTTCTAATTAACACTACAAATCAAATTTATTTACACTTAAAATCACACTCAATATATTAAACTTATACATATAAGTAATAAATCAATAAATTTAAAATAACAAGTAAATTATCAAAATATTTTAATAAATATTTATTACATTCAATCAAATATGAATCATGTCCACATTTCAATATGAAATTAGAAACTTTTTCATATAAATAATCTTTCTCTTTTATTAATTTTTTATTGGTTTTAAAATTTAGCATTCTATAATTTTAACATTAAATTTTGACATTTATCAAGTTATATTACTATTGTTACTATAACCAGTCATGTAGGTCATAATAAATATTGGTTTAATTACATTTTTGCCCTCAAAGTTTTACAATTTGTGAATTTTTCCATCAATTTGTCTTTTCACAAAATTTACCCCTAATTTACAAAATATCACGAATTTTTCCCCAAGAAAAAAAATACCACAATTAAAGGCAAAATTGTCTCAAAATTATCTTAATTGTGATGATTTAAGGGAAAAAACAACCACAAAATGTATTAATTGTGGATTTTTTTTTAATGTTAAGGCAAAATTTGTGATATTTTGTAAATTGAAGGGGGGCAAAATTTGCGAAATTGTGAAACTTGAGAGCAAAGAGTTCAATTAAGCCTAAATATTTTACTAACGTGATTAATTCAAATATAATTTAAATTAAATTAAAAATCATACAAAAAAATCACTTACTTATAAATACTCATAAAACCTTGCTCAATTCTTAATACACACACAATTTCAATGATCCAACCGTTAAATTAAAAGATTTTATTGAGTAAAATCAAGTCTACAAATTTTATAAAGTTTGAAAACTATTTGATACTTATTAGTAAATTCAAATTAATGTATAATATACTTTTTTAAATCATAAGTAAAGAGTTTAATGGCTATACACTGTCAATGTAAAAATTATACTGTTACCAATTAGAAATCATTGTTGGTATGACTTTTAAGGTAATTATTGTAAAAGCCAACAAACTTACCATACATGGTAATTTATGATTAGATGACAATGTAAAACTCCTTTACATTGTCAGTGCATAGCCTTTTTTTCAATAAGATTAACCAACTACAAATGTCTGATTTATCTAAAATTTAGTATGCATGATCGTTGAGATAATATCAAAATATTTAACAATTGAATCATTAAAATTACTATAAATCATGAGTTATTGAGTGAAGTAACTCTACTCAGTTATTTTTAGAATAACTGATCCTCATCCTATATATATATGGTGACACCGAACTGGTAGTAAAGGTGGCCAATGATTTTGGTTCTCAGTTTTAATTGTTTTTATTTTTTAAAATTAGTTTTATGTATGAGTTGATTGATCCCTAATTTAATATAGTGGGTTAAATATATAAGAGCACAAATTAACATTTCTATAAATGAAGAGTGATATTGATGATTGAATTCATGAAAATACTTGAATCAACAAAAAGATTAATTAATTAAATTTGTAAGCAATGATTATAATTATTTAAATTGTGCATTTTAATGAATTAAAAAATATTTTTATTTCAGTAGAAAAATAATATTTGAAAATATATATATATATATATATATATATATATATATATATATATATATTTCTTTATTTATTTATTTATTTATTTATTTATTTATTTAAGGTGGAGAACCTTGGAGGGAGAAAGCCTGAAAAAAGGTTCTTTCCTTTTGGTCCCACCGAGCAACGAACAAAACCCGGAAGAAAGTGTTGGTCTGTTACATTACATTACCGCGCTTTGCTTCCTGTTTCTGTTCGTGTTTCTCTTCTGAGTCTCTTCTTGTCAGGCTGCGCCTATTCTCTCTTACTCGACCCCTGTCCTCCTCTTCCCTCTCCAAACCCTCTTCTTTCCCATTCTGCAACACAGCAACCACCACCAGCGCTTCTTTTCTCCACAGCAAATCTCTCCAGACCGCTCTCTCTTACGCCGCAAACAAACCCCCTTCCCCTTTGGCGTGCAGAAGAAGAAGAACAACCGAAACCCAAACCCTTTCGTCTCCGACGACGAAAAGCCGCGCGAAGAGTGCGGCGTGGTGGGCATCCACGGCGACCCCGAAGCCTCCCGCCTCTGCTACCTCGCCCTCCACGCCCTCCAGCAACCGCGGCCAGGAAGGCGCCGGCATCGTCGCCGTCCGCGACAGCGTCCTCCACTCCGTCACCGGCGTCGGCCTCGTCTCCGACGTCTTCGACGAGTCCAAGCTGTCCCAGTTGGGCGGCACCTCCGCCATCGGCCACGTCCGCTACTCCACCGCCGGCCAATCCAAACTCGCGAACGTGCAGCCCTTCGTGGCGGGCTACCGCTTCGGCTCGGTGGCGGTGGCGCACAACGGCAACTTCGTCAACTACCGGTCCCTCAGGGCGAAACTGGAGCACAACGGCTCCATCTTCAGCACCACCTCCGACACCGAGGTGGTCCTCCACCTCATCGCCACCTCCAAACACAGACCCTTCCTCTTGAGAGTCCTCGACGCCTGCGAGAACCTTCGAGGCGCGTATTCTCTCGTGTTCGTCACTGAGGACGAGAAGCTCGTCGCGGTGAGGGACCCCTTCGGGGTTTCGACCCTTGGTCATGGGAAGGAGGCCAACGGCGCTGTCGTTTTCGCCTCGGAAACCTGCGCCCTGGACTTGATAGAAGCCGCGTACGAGAGGGAGGTGTACCCGGGTGAGGTCCGTAGTGGTGGACCACACCGGAACCCAATCCCTCTGCCTCGTGCCTCGTCCGGAGCCAAGCAGTGTGTCTTCGAGCACATATACTTCGCGCTCCCGAATTCGGTTGTTTTCGGGAGGTCCGTGTATGAGTCCAGAAAAAAATTCGGGGAAATGTTGGCGACCGAGAGTCCCGTGGAGTGTGACGTTGTCATTGCGGTTCCCGATTCTGGGGTTGTGGCTGCGCTTGGTTATGCTGCCAAGGCTGGGGTCCCCTTTCAGCAGGGGCTGATTAGGTCGCACTATGTGGGGCGGACTTTTATTGAACCCTCGCAGAAGATTAGGGACTTTGGGGTGAAGCTGAAGCTGTCGCCGGTTCGCGCCGTGCTTGAAGGGAAGCGGGTTGTGGTTGTGGATGACTCCATCGTGAGAGGTACGACGTCGTCGAAGATTGTGAGGCTCATAAAGGAGGCCGGGGCCAAGGAGGTTCACGTCAGGATTGCGTGCCCGCCGATTGTTGGGTCGTGTTATTATGGGGTGGACACGCCGAGTTCGGAGGAGTTGGTATCGAACAGGATGAGTGTGGAGGAAGTGAGGGAGTTTATTGGGTCGGATTCGCTCGCTTTTCTTCCCTTGGATAGCCTGAAGATCTTGCTGGGGAGTGATGCTCCCAACTACTGCTATGCTTGCTTCTCCGGGGTGTACCCTGTTGAGCCCGCCGAGCTTAAAATGAAGAGGCTTGGTGAGTTTTGGGACGATGGCTTCAATGGGAGTCTGGAGCATATGGATCAGGAGGAGGTCAAGATTGTTAGTGTCTGAGAGGTAAGGCATTGGGTTGGGTACATAAATGTCAACCATACAGTTTAACTATACAATAGTTTGCAGGAGTTCTGGATTCTGAAGGCCGATGCTTAATAATTACTGATCGTGTATTAAGATCATCTGATATTTGTTTGGAGCTTTCTTGTTTAGAATTGCAGGGATACACCACATTCATTTCTGAATTAAGATTTTTCTCAATGTAGTTTCTGAAATTACAAAAAATATTATTATGATATTTCAAATTATGAAACATCATTACTTTAATCTTTTTCTTTTGTAATTTCAAAGATTAAAAGGACTGTTGGTCAGTAATATTAAAATAATGTTGTTAGGTAATTTTAAAGACTTTCTTTTGACTAAAATAATACCTTTATAATTTTAGAGAGTAAATGGTCAATACTCATAATTTCAAGGTTAAGTTTAGTATTTGAGCCTTTAAAATTTAAATAGATTGTACAAGATTAAGAATTGGGGACTTTTTTATTTATTTTTTATAAACTCCAGATTTTACCTTTTTTCCGATGTAGGATGTTTTTCTCTAGTATATAGCCATACTTATATCAGCTGTGAAGAGTATTAAGTCAGCGAGTGACTAACCTCTCTCTCTCTCTCTCTTTTACTTATCTTTTCTTTTAAAGTAAAAAAAAAAAAATCTTCCAACTAATTTCTATTAGAGCTTTACCTTTTCACTTTTCTTAAAAGACAACTGATTTTTAAAGTTTTTAACATAGTTTATGTTCCAATTTCTCCTTTAATATAAATATATATATATATTGGTGACAATCTAAAAATATATATTAAACACTACTTAAGAATAGAAATTCATTTATATTTTACCTCATTATCTAAGTGTTCTATTAATGGCAAATGTCCATTACATTTTCTTCCTTTGAAAAATATAATTTAAATTTGATCCTTAGTCAATGTAATATTTTTTTATATTATATGTTGATATATGTTTAAACCATTTACTGTTTTTTAATTGTTGTAATTATTTTCTAAAAATTTAACAATGTCCGTGATTAGACAATTAAAGGTCAAGACTCACGGCATATTAAAATTAAATTCTGGTGACTAATCGATTGGTTTTGTTGCAAACGCCATCGCCTTATTCTTTCAATATAGACACATTTAACCCTTCATCCATTCAAGTGCAATTAATATTAATATTAATATATATTATAAAGGACGGAATGTCACATTTTGACAACTTTCTTTAAACGGCGTATTAATACAACCTCAAAATAACGAAATAATGTTTTGTAAGCAGAAAAAGAGAACCATCTCTACTAAAAACAGAAAAAATCACTTGTTACAAAACGTGATGTTGATCCCAAAACAAAAAACCGCTGTTACGAAATGTTACCAATAGAGAAACAAAAACACGTAACAAAAACTCATTTGATTTTGCTTTGTTTAGCTGTTCGTCTCTTGAAATGTATCCAGAGAGTTTTTACGTTAGAACGAAAACAAATTTACAAGAATTGTCTGCATATTAATACCTTAATTCATTCGAGTCATCCTTTTTAAATTATTAATAGTGTAGCCAAATTATGTCTTATCAGGATCCCTCGCTTAAATAGTATGGCATCAAGGATGGTGACACGTGTTTGGTTCACTTTTTCCCCACCTATACTTTCACACACCACTTCATTTTCAATATCACTTCAATCAATGAAAGAACCGGGAAACTCATATAGCATTGAAACTGAAACAGATTGAAGCATGGGTCACTCCCAATCCGAATTCTCTCTAACCACCGTCTCACGACATAAATGAGTATTGCTAGCAGAAAATTCAAATTGAATCGAGCATGCGAGTTGGCATGACTAAAAACAATTAATGCTTTACATTTCAAATGTCAATGTTTATTAAATGTAGTTTCTTAGTAGAGGACTGAAACTATTGTATATGGGCAAAAAATTCAAGGTCAATGATGAACAACTCCCCCAATGAAACAAATAGATAAGAATGCTGACAAATGTCTCTTCGGCTTTTTCAAGCTAAACCGGGCAGTAAGAAATGGGGAAGGCATCAAATACCCACATATATCTCTTCATGAGTCAACAGTTGAGAAGAAAATGGTTCTCATCAGAATCAGCACCGAAAATTAACTTCAGAATCAACCATTTTCAGCTCTATCGTAAGCATTTGATTTATGCTTTGGTGCAAATGTAAAGCCATCTGGACCTTGCCAAGTAACATCTCTGATATTCTTATCTGTGTATGAAAAGGAATATGTAAAATAAGGTAAAAAATATGAAAAGGAATATGTAAATTAACATCTCTGATATTCTTATCTGTGTATGAAAAGAAATATGTAAAATAAGGAAAAAAAACAAAAAGTAGAATGTAAATTAAGGAAAAAAAAGTGAAAAGGAATATGTAAATTAAGTAAAAAATTCTTTAGCAGAGCATGAGGGAGTGGGATATTATGCTATGATAAGATGTTTTAATAAGAAATATGCTCAAAGGACAATATGCTGCATTAAATTTATAGCCACAGTCTATTCCAAAAAATGATTTCATATTCCTTATTGGGTCTCACTTTACCTCTGGCAATTGAACTACCTTGCATCTGATCTATTTTCCATACTAGGGCTTCTCTAGGTCTTCTCCATATATGCCCAAATCACCTAACAAGACACTCTACCATTTTTATCTACAACAGGTGCTACCCCATCTTTTCTCCAATGCATTTATTCTTAATCTTATCTTGTCTAGTATGTCTATTCATCCATAGTCCTCAACTTATATAAACCTTTTATATAAGCCAATCATTAATTAATTATTATCCTTATTTGCTTAATCGAAGGTAACTTAAAAGATTATATTTAAAACCAATCCATAAAGTGTAAATAAATAATTAGGAAGTGCTGTTAGTCTCGATCTTCATCTTTCACAAGGCACATTTCTCTACTGTCTACATCCTGTGTTTAATTAAACTATTTTCTGCTGTTTGAAGCAGCACATGTCAGAAAACACCCCCATGAAGTCATTTTCGCTAAAGAAATTGACAAAGAGAGCCTTAATAACTTGAAATAAAAGGGAACTGCATACCCAATCAGCTGCAGAGTCTGAGGCCATTAGTGTCTCAAGCTCATCACGCCCATAGTAAGATGGTGGACGCCAGTTTATTCGTTGCGGAACCACATCCAAAAGACCAACAGGTATATACCTACAAGTGTAGCTAAGCCATTCCAACAAGAACCGCCTCGTGGTCTCAACCCCTGTAGCACAATATATAAAATAAAAACTCCACAATTGTAAGAAAACAAGAGAAAATAGGCAAACTTAAACTGGGGAACAAAAACATAAATAATACTTGCTATCAAAATTTGATTATGCACCATATATACATGTATACGAATAAACTTGTCAATCTTAAATGACACTTCCCAAAACTATAAGTTCCTAGACCCAAAGGCCCCTTCCCCAACACAATCATTGTATCCTTTGCAAGGAAAAAAGACAATAACCAAAGCTGTATAGAGATCATTCATGCTTTGCATAAGACAAATAAAAGCTTCAATGCCTGTTTTTGTTTTTATTTTGAGGCAGGTAGCAGTAGCTATTGTAATTATTTCACAACAGCGGGAAAGAATTCAAATATGCATAAAATTATATAATCCAGCTACTCCATCAATAAAGTATACCTTTTGTGTCAGAACCCCAGTGTTCAAGGCCAAAACTCACAAAATCTTTGAGAATATTTAGACGCTCTCCAGAACTGATGTCCCAATGTCTCTGTTCCTTGATTTCAGTAAATATCCAAGGCTGCACAACACAGTCATTAGTTGACACAATTCAAAAAAAAACCTGTCAAGGTCAGGCAACCATAATGCTTCCGATGAAGAGAACTAGCATGAGACATGATACTCAATGACAAACTAAAATAAATGAGAATGGTCAGTTGAACCATGGTGATACTAACTTTAATCAGTGCACCACGAGCAATCATGGATGTAGCAAGTTCAGGGCATTCGGTCCTGTGGTTGTTCCAGTCTAGAAATGAAAAAACATCTCCATTCCCCACTACTGGCAATGTAATAGGGGCTTTCCTGGCACACTGGTAAATGTAGTCCCAGTCAGCAAGCTTGATATAGCGTTGTTGACGTGACCTACCATGTATTGTCACGGCACTGGCTCCCCAAGATCCAATGTCTGCTATCAGAGAATCAATGCGATTCTTCCCTTCAAAATAAGCAGTCCGTACCTGGTTCAATAGATAAGTGGTATGTACACATCTTGAGAAAGCTTATTAAGGAGTTTAAGAAGTATGAGAAGACAATTTTTTGGTTTTTTCTGGCAAAGGTGACAGGACCTGGTCCACAATGTAAAAATTTCAGAGCCACAAAATAGAGGAAGCTATTAAGATGCTAACTGGAATGACACAAATCATTGTGTCCAACTGTGTAGTGTTTAGCATGGCAAATACCTTGACAGTTATTGGTTTATCTACTGTGCCAGAAGCTACTTCTACAATACTTTTCATCCGCATTGGTTTTGTTAGAAGAGCTGACCCAGCACCCTTATTCACAACAATGTCTATAGGGCAACCCATATTTATATCAATAAAATCTATTGTACATTCTTGCTCTATTAGTTCAACTGTTCGTGCCACAGTATCCGGATATGCCCCACAGATTTGTACACCAATAAATCTTCAGATGAATGACGTCTTAGCAATGCCCATTCCGAGGCTTGAACCCTATAACAAAAGTAATATCACAACAAATAGAATGTAAATACAGCTTTGTCATTGAAAAAAAAAATGGTTGGAAAAGGGATGATGTTAGAGTTGCACAGAATAAAACAGGGATGATCAGAGAAAAAAATTATCTACTTCCGCTCTTGATTTTATATCATCAGTCCACAACTGAGTTTTAGGCAAGCATATGGCCTTAATGCTTACAAAATTAGGGATTCTACATTCAAAAGCAGACCTTTAATGCAACATGTCGATCTATAGGGATATAAATCAACTTGACTTGATAAATTAATTTTGGGAAGAAAAGACAGAGATACCAAACTATGTGGGAACTGCCTGAAATTCATATCACATAATACCAAAGTTTATTAGATCAAGCACTGCTAAAACTTTAACAGTTGTCAGTATGCCAGGAAACAAACTCCAGAAAGAAGATATATATCATACTGAGAATGAAAGAAAGCAACCAGACCAACAAGCAAAAAATCCATATAGGTACCTGCAAAAGATTTGTGCACATTGCCATTTCACCACAAGTTATATCAGCTCCTAATACTTTGCAAACTCTCCGGAAAGGGAGATTTCCAACAGTGGTCAAGGGTGCAAGATACAACTTCTCCCTGAAATCAATAAGCTTCTTTTCACGTGAGTGCAGCTTCAGGCTTAGATCAGTTTCTGGGATTATAGCATCAGTTCCAGCTTCTTGTTCAGTTTTTATGCAACTTCTTTCAACAATTTGCTCAGTATCAGTCACACCTGTTTCAGCAGTATGAAGCCAAGTTACACATACTGGACTTGAAGTCAAAGAAATATTAGATAAGTCATCATATCAATCATAAACTAGAATTCTTGAGTTGAAAATGAAGCTATGACCTTCATTTTCTGCCTCGTTAGGACCATAATTTTCTTCAGTTTTTCTTCTCTTCTGGGGACAAAGTACATCAGATTCAGATTTTCCATCTATGTCATTGTCATCATCTTTCATAACTTCTGCAGAGCATTCTAACTTAGAACCTGAGTCAGAGGTAACAACACAAGAGGCACTGTCATCAGAATGATCATGCTTATTTGAACCAGTGTCACCTCCATCTTTATTTTCCAAGTCATTCCTTTTGACTTAGAGAGTCCCTACAACATTTTTTTAGAGAGAGAGAAAGAGAAACATTAATCAAAATGAAATGAAAAAAATAAATAAAAGAAAACTAAAAACTAAAAGGAAGTTACATGTACATCAAAGCCAGATTTAGGGTTGGACTATGACCAAAGAGGAAGACTAACAAAGGCATTTTGTACCTAGTATTTTAGCAAGTTCACTATTCGACTTCACACTGAACAAGAATTAGGAAATAAAAATACAAGCATGTTAATGAAGATTTACATGGGCATTGGACATTTAAATCCACCCAGTTTAATTTAATCTCTGAATATGTAAGACAAAACTTTAAACTTTAAAGTGCCTCAAAAATACATCTTAGTCGTGTAGTTTGCTTCACAACCAACGAAGCAACATAAATGGCAAGAATGCCACACTTCTAACCTTATTTAAACTTTAATTTATTCCCCAACAACAGGTAAAACCTTCATCCTCGATGGCATTTTCCAAGGTAAGGACAAACAAAACATAAAAACATAGATGAAAAGCAACAAAAAGTAACAATAAATAACATACCACGAGGCCAAGACTTTTGAGTTTGGCATCTGCCTTGGAGAAGCTCATCTTGTTTTTCCACAAAAGCTTTTGAACATCTTTGTTCAATCCATTCACCTCAGAACTATTCCTCAGACCATTCAGATTGCCAGAAGGCACACCACCATCTTCATGCGTACTTGAAAATCTACACGCTAACCCATAAGGGCAAGAACCTCCAGATTTAAGGAAAGGACACTGTCCCTCTAGATCAGCCGGTTTCTGCAGTTATTAACAATTAGGGTTGACACAATCAGTTCATAAACAAACCAATGCCGGAATCAAAGCAATTCAGTAACTACCTGTGCCTTGAAGCCTTCCAAATCATGGCTGAAACGACACTTGTCTTTGTAAGGACATGAACTAACATCCCCTGTCTTCGCAATTTCCGGACATAGGTTTCGTGCTGACTTCTGTTCCTGCAATGTTCAAAAGCAACCAAAGTTCGCAACGATTGAAATGCCCAAAGAGATGTATGCATACAGAAGTATATAGCATTTGCTACGCAAATAAATGAGTACAGTAGTTCACCTGACGACGTTCGCGTTTGAGCTGACGCTTAGACTTCTTCTCTTTGGCCAGAGCAGAGGTTTTGTTATCGTTGGGAACAGAAACGTCGTCGTTTGGAGAGGAATCCCGAGCTGGAGGAGGACGGAGGAAATCCTTCTTGACGGGGGCTATGGCCCTGGCGACCAGTTGCTCTGGGGTTTGCTCGGCAACCACCGAGCCTCCTTGGTCGCGCTCATCCTCGTCCATGTCGTGTTAAGGTTGTTGCTCGTAATTTGTTTGTTAAGCTCTTGTGAGAAGGGAATAGTAGGGTTTAATGAAACTTAACAAAATTTCTCGTGTCATTCCGTCGCTCTCAGGTCTTGCCCTTTTGGGAAAAAGAATAAAAAATATATATAAAGTAATGATGAAAAAATTTATAAGAAAATGTCAGAAGTGGGATTTGAACCCACGCCCTCTCGCGAGGACCAGAACTTGAGTCTGGCGCCTTAGACCACTCGGCCATCCTGACTAATAGCTATGATTATCCGTAAAATATGTTATGTTCGTTCCAAAGACGTATAGTGGTCACTGGAAGATGACTGTCAACGGGAGAAGGCAAAACGGTGTCATTTGAAGATAAAATTAAAAAGACTAGTAACAATAAGAAAATTATACCGTGAATACTATTTTTATATTTTTCATATATTTTGTTTTTTTAAAAACCATTTTATCAAGAAATTAATTAAAATCAAATTGTTGTATTTTAATTTATTAAATATTTTTATATTTATATCGTCTCTAAGTTGAAATAGAAATGAGTTAATAATTTTAAGTTGAATTAGAAATAAATGTTTATAATATATAAGATGTGAGATAGTTTAAGAACTTCATTTAAAAAGATTTTTTTTAATTATATGATTGAAGAAAAAAGTTGTTTAAAATATTAAAAAAATGTGTTATAAAAGAATCCATGAAACAATTATCAAATAAGTTTTACAATTATCATGACTGAAGATGTTCTTATTGAGCACGCTCCATAGGTTACGAGTGTTTTGATTAGTTTTTTTTTTTTTTAAGATAATTTTAGAACATTGGATTAGTTTCTCATTTTTACTTGTTTGTAAGTAAATTTAACTTGGAGACTTATCCATTGCATTGAGGATGAGACAACCTCTTATTATGAAGAAAAAAATATTATCAGTTTTTTTTTTTTGCCCTATATTTCTATAACTTTGAACCCGTTAAATTTAAACGTAAGCATATTTGAGTTTAAACTTTTTTCGGACATTAGTATTTTTATCAAAACAAAATTTATTTTTACTTAACCTTAATAAATTTAAAATCTTGAATCCATATAATTCAAATTTTGATGATTTTTTATAAAATATTTTATTTTTATTGAAATATAAAAAATTGAAACAACTCAAATAAAAAATTATAAGATTTAAATTTTAAAATAAAGGAAACAAAAGTGCTTTTACAAAAATAACTATAAATTATTTTTCCAAAGAGTAAGGAAACGAAAGTTTTTTATAAAAAAATTATAAGGTATTTTATTCAAAGAATAAGAAATAATGTTAATTTATTTAATTTTTATGAAAGGTGATGAAGATCCAAAGAATTTAAGGTCCCTTTTGGTGGCTAAGAGATGATAATTATCATCCTATCTTGTTGTAATTAGTTCTTTGATATACTAAGGATCCGTTTGGGGGTTAGAATATGATAGAATAGGATAAGATATGATAGCAGAATAAGCTATAATCTTATTTAATGTTTGGTGCATATCATATAATAATAGGATAAAACATAAACATTTTCAAATGATAAATTACTATTTTGTTAAAATTACATATAATTTTCTAGAAAGTAACTTTAAGGTAATTTTTATTTTTTACAAAAAAAATAATTTTAACTATAGCACACAATATTATTTTTATTTATGTAGTTACTTTTCTTAAAATTATAAAATATATATATAAGATTTTTAAAATTAGAAATATTATTCAAATATTTTCTTTAAAACACATTTAAATATTAATTATTTAAATTTTAATATTTTAATTAATAATATACTTTAAATTTACATATCAAAATTATTATTACTATATTATATATATATAAACATATATATAGTAATATATTAAATTATAAAATATACTATATATTATAAATATTTTTGCTATTATTATTCTTATACATATCATCATAAATATATATATATCTATATATATCTATTATATATATAAATCTTATATACATTTTTCAGAATAATGTTATATCTGTTTATATAAAATTATATATATATAAAGAGAGAGGGGGGGGGGGGGGGGAGCTTATTTTATCATGTTGCTTCTTAACCCAACATCCTCCTCAAATAAGAAATACACTAGAGCAACAGGATAGGATAAGAAGTAGGATAATGTAACGACTCAATTGTCGTTACTAAACAACCCTACTAAACCTACTCTAAACTTCATATCATGTAAATGAAAATCATAACATATATATATATATCTGAAACATACACATATTGACAGATTCACCCATCTCTCCTGCTGTCATACATCATAGCCTGTACAACTTACAGGCTAACAAGGAATGGGAATACTATCAAACCATGTCATCACAAAACAATATACATCACCGGGGGAGGGGGATACAAAACACACTCCTTATAGCTGGTCACACTATACAACTCCAGATCAAAGAATGAGACTGAATATACAACAAAAGAAGCAAAGCTTGACTCCTCAAGCCACACGTGTCCAGCTCGCAGCTCCATCCTCAATTCTAAGAAGCTGGGTCCACTGAAACATCGTCATCTGCTCCCACGCCATAAGACGTGATCATCACAAGCACACTAGCACAACAACAACAATAAGACATCCAACAATAACAAAACAAGGCAAGGGTAAGCTTACAAAAAAACACAACATAGCACATGAATTCTGAAACCATTAACGTATTCCTAACATTCACACTCATACGTACACACACACACACACACATATATATAGCATTCATTCACATATCAAAAGTTCTCAGTCAAGAACTCTACATCACAACCAATCCACCACAACTATGTCAGTGCATGATGACACGACTTGAGAGAGATTTCACAACATCCTGGCCGATCAATCAAGTCTCAGCCCCTATTATGGCCTATCCAAGCACCATTCAAGAATTGCCAAAACTCTGATCTGTGGATAAGCTTGGTGGTTTGTTAAGATAAGTGTATATGGGTAGTGGCTTACCACGACACAAGGCCTACATCGCCTTGCCTTCCTACAGAATCACTCATCCACTCATCCCCGAAGGCCCAACTATAAGACCCCACGTCTTATCCAGGTACTAAGTTGGAGGCCCAACTGAGTTGCAACTCTAGTCATCGTCCAACTTACGTGCCTGCTCGCACCACGGCATAAGGCCCGCACAACCTCAGCTGACAACATATGCATGAATGCATACAACATACCACAACATCAGCCTAACAACAACAAGTCAACATATGCATATATATATATATATAAGGCGACATACACACACCATGTGGCCTACTCAACACCACCTGTGGTCCAACAATTATTATTAACACCCTGCAGGCCCATTCCAGCCTCAAGCATAATTAACAGGTAAGGCCCTATCCAAGCAGCTCATACCTCGAGAGAAATCTCACACAACAATTCATTCATTTCTAGTGGAGGTCCTATCTAAGCAACTTCCACTTCACAACAGATCTACCAATCAACCACAATTTGGAAACCAAGACCCTTTTTGAAAACCATTTGAAAGATTTGTAAATCTTGAGGTTCACAAAAACCTTCAAAATAATTCACTTTCTTTAATTTAAAGAAATCATATTTAAATTAGACAACTTTCCATCATTCCCAAATAGGACTTTTGAAAATGTATAATACCCTTTTTATATGTGTATATACACAATATTTCACATTTTGAACTGAAAACTTTAAAATCTAAAATAGTACATTCAATTCTGAAATAACAGATTAAGTATTGTAGTAACAGATTATATCAGTTTAGTAAAAATGCACCAAAATTTGTTTTCCAGTAGGGATAATCAATTATGAATTCTCATAATCGATTATTGCAAAACCAGTGTCAGGAAAAATTTTGCTGAAGCCTAGATAATTGATTATGAGATCCCATAATCGATTATTCCAGAACCGAAATCACGAAAACAGCTTCTAAAACTCTAGACAATCGATTGTGAAGCTCCCATAATCGATTATTTGTGACAAGATTGCGAACAAACGCTATTTTCTACAAAAAAAACTCATACCATTCAACCACATAAACCCAGATTTTCAAATCAATGGGGTTCCAACAACATCAATCCACCTTAGCCAAGTTCATACACATTAGATTACACAACAAATTCAACATTTCATCACACAAATCATAGTTTCTCATTCAAATTTCAGAATTTTCTCTTCAAAACCCTTTTTCATCCAAAACTAACGAAAATGACAACATCCACAAAGATTTAACTGTTTTCAAAGCAAGAAATCAGCATATCAACAATCACCAACACAGAACAATGAATTTGTAAGCTTCCCTTACCTTTTGGAGCTTCCAGAAATCCAAATTTGGGGAAAAGAAAACATGAGAAATGCAAAGTCTTGAGCCAAATCCTCAATGCAACCACTACTCCTCACCAAAGGAACGGAAAAGGGCTATGAATCTTGTGTCTAACTCAATGGTTTTGGGAGAATTTGGGAGAGATGAGAGGAAAAGAACGAGAAAGTGAGAGAGTGAGAGATGAGAAGAAAGGGAAATTTGAGAATAAGAGAAAAAAAATGAAAGGAAGGGGTTTAATATCCTCTTTTAATTCTCTTGGCCTAACAAAAAGGCTCTAGGTCTACTCAAGCTCATGGTCTATTTATTTGTTCTTCAAAACTCACAATTGGTTCGACTCAACTGTTTTCCTTTCAACAACTTAAACAACCACCAACAACACCCTTAATTTGGCTCAGGCATATTTTCCTCAATTCCCTAAACTCAAGCAGGAATTCCAAGACAACAACCTAAAACTAAAATCACACAACAACAATGATCAACAACAATAATTTATTTATTTGTGTTAAACACCATGATTACATATTAATTTCCACTTTTTAGTTATTAAACCACTAAATCATATATTAAGGAAAACACAGTGTTACAGATAACGTTATCATATCCTGGTGGTGCAACAAACAACAAATCACAACAAGATATGATAATCATATCATATCTTATCCTATTATATCCTGGCCACCAAACGGACCCTAATAGGATCTGATTTTCTTATTCTACTACCTAGTTAGTGCGGTGTATTTCTTATCCTAAAAGAGGTTAGGTTAGAATGCAATATGATAGGATAGTATCTCTCTCCCTTCCTCTCTCACACCAACACAAACACCACCTCCCATTGTAGTCGCCACCACCTCTACCACCACCACCGCGACCACCTTTGCCATCGTTGTTGTAGCTACCATTGCTGCTACTATTGCCATAGTCACCACCATCACTATCGCTATCACCACTATTGTCATCACCATCATTGTTATCACTACTGTCGCCACCATCACCAACACACCTAACGTTGTTGCCATCATCATCACCACCGCTTTCACTGCTACTACCACTATCACAACTACCACCATCGTCACCACCTCCACACGGTGATGGTGGTGGTGGTTAATGTGGTAGCTACGGTTTTAAATGGCTCTTTTAATCTCAGTCTTCTATTTTAATTTAAGAATTGAGATTAATAATTCTCATTCTTACCTACTGAAGTTATTCTCATATGATATGTCTCCTTATATATATATATATATATATATATATATATATATATATATATATATATATATATATATATATATATTTATATATATATATATATATATAATATTCTTATTTATAATATATATAAGATTTATATAAATATATAATGATATGTATTATATATAATATATATATTGAATTTAAATATATTATTAATTAAAACATTAAAAATAAATAATTATTATTCAAATATATTTAAGAAAAATATTGAATAATAATTAAAATTTTTAAAAACGTATTTAAGAAAAGTAGCTACAAAAATATAAAGTAATTTTGTATAATTTAGTTAAAATTATATAGTTTTATAATTTTTTATAATTTGTAAAATTAAAAATTAAATAAAAAGTTACTTTTTAGATAATTGTATGTAATTTTAACGAAAGAGTAATTTTGTCATTTGAGCACAATTTATATCCTATCTTATCATTATTTGGTCATTGTCAAATACGAGATAGAATAACACAATAATATTATATGGTATGCACCAAACATTGGATAGGATTAAAACTTGTCCTACTCTTATACTAATATGTTGTTATCATGCTCTCATATCCTATTATATCTTGACTATTAAACAAGTCCTAAAATTTGAAAAAAAATAATAAAAGGGATCAAAGTGATTTTTTTTGTTTCCCACAGATGGTTTGAAGACAATTCTTTCCAAGACATGATCAAATACTAAATGTAACACCCATTTAATTTTAAATATAATTCATATTAATTTAGTTATTAAGTTTAAGTAAATAAAAATGTGTGTAAAATTTTTCCAGTTTTAAAAGAAATTCCAAACTTAATAGAATTTGGAAATGGAAATAAAATATGAAAGATATATACATATATTTCATAAAACTGTACATCATGGTTTGAGTAATACATAACAGCCAGAAACAAAAGTACATCGAAATACATATACTTCCTAGCCCACTATATACATCAAAAGAGATCCTATACAGAGCAGTATTTATCTACCCTATCCCTTATACAAAAAGAAAATACTTTAGGTCTTCAGGTCCTCCCTCGTTGAGATGTTCTCTATCTCGTACTCAGCATCACGGAGCGTTAATGTCGTCTTCAATAATCACGACCAATCATACACAAAAGAAAATAATGGAGTGAGGTGTTTTGTTCTAAAATCACTTTTACATGTGCGGTGGAAAATCTACCATAAAACAAAGACAAAACACAACTGACAACACAAGAGATCCTAAGATTCATTCTAAGTTGTATCCGACTACCCTTGACTAAGTATGGATCCATACTTCCCATTAGTGGGTAATAGTTCTCAACATAACCTGGGAAGTGACTGGGAGTACATATACCTCTCTCAACACCATCACATGGTACAGTCCTCGTCATCATTGAGGAACAAAATAACAATTTAGGATATCCATTTATAGAAGTATACTCTCAAACCAATCTTGGAATGCTGAGCAGTTGTCGGGGTTATCGAGTTTGGTCAGGCGAATATCCCGGCTCAAGGGGGCTACCCTGGCCATTGGGACCTTCACCACTCGATGCCTACCCCCAAGACCTCCGCAAGTGGGTCCCTGCCTTTCATTCCTCAGCGTACCAAACTGTGGCTTCCCTAGCAGGGTGCCATGTCACTACATGTCACTTGCTTTACATTACTCACTAAACTATCAATTCCTAACTTCTCAAGCAGAGGTTTCCCTGGTCTCATTTAACTTGAGCACCAGTACAATCAACATTTCTGCCTTATTTTGCAGAAATTGCACAATACCAGAATTTTAACAGAATAACGACATAGCAATTATAGTATAATTACTAAAATTTTGGCAGAATAACAACTAAATAAATACATTTTAATTTTCTAAAATTGAGCAGAGTAACAGCTTAGTAAATGTATTTTTATTTTCTAAAGTTGAACAGAGTAACAGCTTAGCAAGTAAAATTTAATAATTTAAAATTTGAGCAGAGTAACAATTTAGTAATTATGATTTAATAATCTAAATTTGGGCAGAGTAACAACTTAGTAAAAATTAAAGTTTAACTTTAAACAATAATAACAATACTAAAATTTAAGCCTAAACGGATTTAGGGGAAAACCCTTCCTACCAACATGCAAAGTGACAGTAATTTAGAACCAACCCCACTCCCCCCATTACCTCTAAGATAGTTGATGAAGAGGATGGAATTGTTGGTGCAAAGCTTCTAAGAGGAGAAATTCTACTAGTTGAAAACTAGCAAAATTTTAACATAAAAACTAGATAAAAAAATATTTTAGAGAGAGAAAACTTTAGAAAGAGAAGCTCTCTAGCTTGGGAGAGGAAAGGATGAGTGAAAATCTGAAAACTTTGAGGCCTATTTATAGAAGAAGGAGGGGGGTTAGGTGTCCAAATATTTACATCATCCATTATGTCACCATTATGTCATAAATCCAATTTTTATTTATTTTTAATCCAATTTAGGGACACATATCTCAAATAGGTGGTGAATCACCTATTTTAGGGTTGGGGACGTGCTCCACCAGCTGTCCCAAGCCTCCATGTGTCAAATTTTATCTGTAGGTGAATTAACCGGTACCGACAAAAACGCCTAAACTTGAAAAAATTAGCTTTTAATATCAAAATAATGTATTTTAATGCAAAACTGGATAAATACATTAATTTTCATCAAAAATAAATTTCTAATAATAAATTTTAATTTTTATTAATTTATTTCAAATTATATGTCTTTATTTTATATTTTTAAGCTAGAAAATTCATAGAAAATCCATTTTAATTCAATAAATACCAAAATTTGTATCAAAATTCTAAAATTAAATATTTTACCCATAATTAAACTAAAATTACTATTTTCACCCTTTTTGAGTGTCAAACCAGTACTGGCTGGCTTATTAGACACGCAAGGGCATTTGGTCATTTTACACAGAAATTCTAGAAAATTCCCAAAAATTCCCAAAATTATATTTTAATATATATGACATAATTCCAAGCTCAAATTGACATTTTAATGTCAATTGAATCTTTTCCTCATGTCAGTTCTTAATGTTGAGAAATAGGGATAAAATTGTCATTTTCTAATTTCTCCAGGCTCCGGCTCAGAAAAATTATTAAAAATCACGATTAAATAGCTCTTGAGATTTTGAGCAAAATGGTGGGAGTCATAATTTCAAAATCCCTTTCCGATTTTTCAGAATTGTAGTGCCAAATATATATAAAAAACAGTGGAAGAATTAAAATAGGATTATTATATTTTTCACTACTTTTCTCTCAAAATAAAGTTTTTATAATAAGATATATTTAATATAAAATTTTCAAAATTTTTTGAGGTCAAAAAGTCTCTGATTGGTTCCAACAGTCAACTAGGGGTATTTTTGTCATTTTACAAAAATTATCTCAATAAATTCTAGAAAAATTTCTAAAATTATTATTAATTGTTCTAAATACATTGATGACTTAAAAACAATTTTTAAACATACAGAATAATTTAATATACAAAAGTAGGGGTGTTACACTAAATGCAGACACCACTAAATATGGACACTAAAAGGATCAAAGTGAACCAACATAGTGTGCCATAATTGGCATATAACTTTACTCCTTAGGTATGTGGTCAGGATTCGATGCTCAAATTCGTGTGTACAGAAAAATATCTGTTAAAAGATGTCAATCTTTTTAATAAATCTCAGTACCTTGAGGAATTAGTCTCTAACTTTTGGACTGAAATCACCCTAAGTTCACCCAAAAAAGGATTGAAGTGATAGTGAAAATATATAAAATCAAATAGGTACAAAAATGGTAATTTATTTGATAGTTATTAACAATGGGAATTTTTTTTAAAATTTTGAAATTTCATAAGGATAGAATGAAGATTTGTGAGTCTATAAAAGGATATGTACACTAAAAAATTATGAGGATGGTTGTGAGCTTAAAAGAAAGAAAAAAAAATGTGTGTTCTAAGAAGTAAAGTGTTCTCAAATGTTGTGACTCCATATTTAAGAGGAGATTGATTCCATGACCTTAGTTAAGGGAGAAGAGTGTCAAACCACTCTAGTCATTTAAAATGTTACCTACCCCATTATTCCTATCTAGTGATTTAGATTGAGAGCGAAATGTTTAAAACCATTAACAATGACTTGATTGATCAATGGTTTTAAAATATGAATTTACATAGAAAAAATTATAAGGCATGTGATTTATTTCATTATATATTAAAAATTTATATGATTTCAATATTTTTATTATACATTTAATTTTATATTATAATAATTATTGTCATTTTAAATTTTGTATTAAATTGTTCTTATTGGTTAGGAGGGTCATAGATTTACTAGTGACTCGTTCTCAATTGATAAGTTAATTAAAAGTTGAAAGTTAACTTTTAGTTTAAAAGTGTTAGTTGAAAGTTAAAAGTTAAAAATTATTAATTTAGCTTCTTATATTATAAGTATTTAATAAAATTATTGTTAAACAATATGATAAATATAAAAAAAAACATATTTATATCATTTATATATATATACTTTTTGTTTTATAGATAATATTTTTAGGTAATTATGGTTATAGGTTTGTTAATTAAGTTTGAAGTCATATATTTTTTTTATTACAAAACTCTTATAATTTTTATTTAATGATCAATTATTTTGTTACAAATTTAAAATAAATAGGGTAATAATTAAAACAAATAATTGAATTTTAATAGAGATTTTTTATTAAATAAATAAATAATATAATATTAAATGAGGTAAGAAATAAGGAATTGTAACAAAATATTAAAGATATAATGTAAAAAATAATAATAACCTATAAATTCAAATATTATTTTAAATAGCGTCTGAAAAATATAAGTTTGTTTGAACAAAATAGACATACTTAATAAGATAAACATAATTATTAAGTACATATTTTGTTCAAACAAATTTATTAGTTAAATAAATTATAAATTAACTAAAATTAACTATTGAACACACTCTTAAATGAATAGGGTGTTTGGTTTAACTTTAATTTTAACAAAATCAATTCCAAAATTCGTGTTAACAAAGAAGCAACAAATAATAACTTTAAAATTTTAATGTTTTTTATGTACGTTTGGTGGCTTCAATGCCAAACCAAACATACTAGAAGCCAAGTTCTTTATTTGCTTTTTTTTTTTTTTCTAAATTTTTGCGATAATGGAGACTGAAACCTATGATTAGGGGATATCTAGTTGATGATTGGGACTTATTGGCAAAGAATGATTAAAAACTTCATTTTTTTTATAGGCAATTGCTAAACACACCTTCGAAATTGCAAAATATACCCCCTCATTTAATTTTTGCTATTTTTCTTCTTCTAAAAAATACCCCTTTTTCAAAATCTTCTTTTCAGAAACAATATAGTGAAAGTAGGTCGAGGAAGGAATCAAAATGGGCTGTGATGGGAAGTGCATTGTCTTGTATTGCAATTGTTGAAAAGGATGGCCACAAGAGTGGCGCAAGCCAAAATAATAGCAAAACAGTATATATTTGAATATAAAAGGATGATGAAACAGCTTCCAATGTGCTAACAGTAAACTTTGTGATGGGAAAAAAAAAACAACTAACCTTGAAAAAGCTTGACAAAATCGAAGAATTAAGCAAAACACCATGTTTCTTGTAAGAATAAATGTACCTAGAACCAAAACCTATATTAGATATTTAGAATCGAAGCAATAATACAAAGAAACAAAAAAAAAAGGGTATAAAGTGATTTCGTTAGCAATTGCAAAAACTATCAATTATGATGACAACAAATTTAAGCAAACAACTGTGCTTAGACTAGCTTGTTTCCCATTGTTCATATTTTTTTCTTTACAAACCAAAAAACCTAAGTCAAATAGACCATGCAAAGGGAACAACAGTGATAATTCAATAAATTGTGCAAAGAATTTGTGATAATTTCCTTCAATTGCGAACATCAAGTTTTCGATCTCAACAATCAACGGCCAACTCAACAGAAATAAAATGTTTGAGAGGATAGAAAATTTAGGTGCCACTACTGCAAGCGAGTATTCGCAAACTTGCAGGCATTCTAGGTGCAGTACTGATGTTGTTGCATATGAGGTGAGAATAGAAACAGGTGCTATGGAGCGTTTATAGTCATTGTGGATTTGAAAACGCCTCACCCTCTAGTGCTTTTCTTTTGTGAGCATTTTGGTCACCCCCACCAATTCAGTACCCTCCATTTACTTACAAGCCCCTTCCAGTGCAACTCCTGTAGCCATCTTCAATTCTTGTCAACAATTGCAATCCAACACAAAGCACTTCTCATCATGACCCATTTGGATTCCTTTCACGATTTATTGTTTACCCCATTGCCTTCGGGAAAAAAACTCTTAGAATTTTAACACTTTCGGCTCAAAAGTGTTAAAATTTTAACACATTCCGAAATTTAGTTTCGGGAAAGGGTTATTTTGGAGGGGAAAAAAAACAAAAAATGTAAACGGAGGTATATTTAGTAATTTAAAGGGCAATTGCCTTTTTGTATGCAATAATCAGTCACAAGTGATATGACAAGGGGAAGGCAGGCCTGAACCTGGTTTGGAGGCCCATCGCATTAAGAGAAGTGGAAATGTCGGGTCATTTGACCCGCCCAATTTGACATTCAAGTCAAGTCGGGTACAGGAACGTGAGATTATAAAGGGCATGGAACGTCGAGACCCCACGTTTCTTCACGGCAACAGAATCATCGAGACACACGGAGATCGGCCTCTCCCAAGGATTTGAATTCCTCAGATCTATCCGACGTCGTTGCAGATCCACCAACGCTCATGGCTGCCTTCAGCGGTGATGAAACGGCACCGTTTTTCGGCTTCCTTGGAGCCGCAGCTGCCCTCGTCTTCTCCTGTAATCCACTCTCTTCATTTCCCGCATCACTTCATTGTATCTCAATTAGATCCGTGTTCATGGTTTCATTATATATATAATCCTGTCATGAATTTCACTTTTAACCCAATTTTATGCTCGCATGCTCAAAGCCGTGCATTTCTCGTTATTATTTTGTATTTTTAATTGTGCTTTGATCGGATTTGGGGCAATTGATGTTTGAGATTCAATTAGTTACTGCAAATCGTTAGGTTTAATATGTGAATTCTGAAAATTGATTGATCTCCGTCTCTGATTAAATCAGAATAATTTCATGAACAGAGAGTCATTTCTCACACGTGTGAAAGTGATTGATCGAATCTTTGGGTTGTTTGAAGCGATAAAATTTGTGAGCTTATCAGGAATTTCTATTTGAATTGTTGATAGGTATGGGAGCTGCCTATGGCACAGCGAAGAGTGGCGTGGGCGTGGCTTCCATGGGTGTGATGAGACCCGAGCTGGTGATGAAGTCTATTGTTCCTGTTGTCATGGCTGGAGTTTTGGGTATTTATGGCCTTATTATTGCTGTTATAATCAGCACCGGTATTAATCCCAAGGCCAAATCTTATTACCTTTTTGATGGTTATGCACATCTCTCCTCTGGTCTTGCCTGTGGCTTGGCTGGCCTCTCTGCTGGCATGGCTATTGGTATTGTTGGTGATGCTGGTGTTAGGTATAACCCTTTTCTACTTTGTTTTTGATTTATGATTTGTTTCTTATTTGCTGTTTTTTTAAGGTCTTGTTGAATTTACAATATTGCATAGTGACATTCAACTCTTGATCCACTGACTTTTACATGAAAGACATTCTACATATACCTATACATTATTGCCTTTTTTGGATAAACTTATCAATAAGTACTTATAGGAAAAGAAAACAAAGAAGATAAAATAAATTAAGTGTCTCTCAGAAGATAAAATTATCTTGTGCACAAATTAAAATCAGCTTTTGAAGAAGCTAAACGGGAGAACTTCTATAAATTAGCTTATGTATAAGGTAATTTTAACTTATGATGGAGAAGCTTAATTCATTTTACCTTCTTATTTCATTCTCTAATAAGTGCTTATTGAAAAGTTTATCCAAACAGAGCCATGTGTTTTTAGTAAAGCTATCAATGATTCAAAATATATGTCCTTGAGTACATCTTTGCATTGCTGAACAATTCTTTCAGGTAGGACAGTTCAATATGTTTCTAGCTCTTTCAACCGTCAAATAGCGTATGATCCCTCATGGAGCATATATCTATTTGCCTTTACTAGCGTGCATTTGTTGTGAATTTGACAGTGGATTTTCCTTTTACATTAATACCAATTGTATCAATCTACTTTCTGCAGAGCCAATGCACAGCAGCCAAAACTTTTTGTTGGAATGATTCTCATCCTCATTTTTGCTGAAGCTCTTGCCCTTTATGGTCTCATTGTTGGTATTATCCTGTCTTCTCGTGCTGGCCAGTCTAGAGCCGAATGAGAAAGGAATTGTGCTGGAAAATATTCTTTGACCACCTATCGTTTAATCTCCTTATAAAAGGGGTGAGGGAGGTAATTATTAGTTGTTGCGAGGTTAGCTATGTTCAGGCAGCATTTGCAGGCTTTAGCAATTGTGTGAAAGTTCAATTCGCCATTTGTGGTGTTTGTTTGTATAATTAGGTCTATCTTTACTTAATAAAGCTTCTTAAGCTTCCTCTTTTTTTTTTCCCCTTTATTGATCGTATTATGCCATATCATCTCTGACCTTATATATAATTTTTGGGCTGCTGAAACTGGTGCATGTAATGATTTGGCTAGCAATGAAACATATTTCATGGGTCTTTCCAAGTTGGATATTGGTAACAGCTGCTTTTTGTGGTATATTGTCGTAGTTTGTGGTTAGGTGAAGAATGAATCATATTATTGAAAGAGAACACATGTTTAACTCAAAGAACTGATATGAAAGAAACGAATTACTAAATAACTAGTAAGTGTCCCTGTAAATGAGTAACAGAAGTTTGGCTTGTTGTTGACTTGCTGTTATCCACGTGGAGAATTATGTTTGTGAATGCATAAAGGTTATGCTTTGGCAGTTGCTAAGTAAGCTGCCGGGTTTGGTGGGTTACACATTCAAAATTAGTGTTATTTTCAGTCATTTGAGTGTTACAAGTGAGCTGGAATATGATTCTGTTATTTTCAGTCATTTGATTGTAATCTTCAATTACAGTAGCCTTTTGAGCTCTTTTGAGTTTGGTAGAAATTGTTTTATGCTTTTGGAAATATTTAATGCAGGCAATTTTACTTTGTAATTTGAATATGGTTTCCATTAGTTCAACTATAACTTGGTAGAGTTTTAAGCAATGTTTTTAAAACTGGACCGGTCATTGAACCGGTCAAGGTACTGGTTCAAGGTTCAATGGTTCAACTGAGGTTGAACTGGTATTAATAAAATAATAATAATATTAATTAAATAATATATAAAATAATATTAAAAAACATAATATCATAATTTTGTAATACTAAAAATTAAAAATAAAATATAATTTTATAGATTCTTTACATTTATAATACCTATAAGTGCAAATCAAATGTGTTATGATATTTAAGTATAAGTTTTAACTATACACATCAACATTTATTAATAAAAACAAGTTTATATTTAAAATAAAAAAGAAAATGATAAGTACTTTAGGTTGGTTTTTATTTTTTATAAGAAAAAAAATTAAAATAATATTGTATTAAGTATTTTTTTTTACCTGTTATGAACTGGTTTTTGGCCGATTGTTAGTCGGTTTGATCGATTTTTTGATTCTTGACCGGTTTTCTTCAAGTCGATTCTGTGAGTCATTTGAACCGGTCAGGTGACCGGTTCACCAGTTTTTCAGTCCAACTGCCGGCCGGTCCAGTTAGTTTTCAAAATAGTGGTTTTAAGCATGTATTTCCTAAATTAAATATTTTCAGGGTTTAAATATTTTTTTTGACCCTCAAATTTGGGTTAAGTTTACTTTTGGTCCTTCAAATTTAAGGGCATTTTTTTAGTCTCCTTAATTTGAAAATTGCCCACTTTTAGTCCTTAGGCAAGGACTAAAAAAAATCACAAAATAGGGACTAAAAGTGGGTTATTTCTAAATTAGAATTACTAAAAAAATCACTTTTAAATTTGAAAGATTAAAATGAACTTGGTCTAAATTTGACGAATCAAAAAGATATTTAAGTCTACTTTTAGCCTTTGTTTGGTAAAGAGGAAAGAAATAAATATAAATAAGTTAAGATGTGAGAAATAGATAAGAAAGAATAATTTAAAGTTTAGGTTGTTTGGTAGGAGAGAAGTAGATAAGAAATAAGAGAGAGATAGAAAGGTGAATGAAAGTAAATGAAAAATAGAGTAGAAATAAGTAATAGGACCCAATGAGACCTACTCTTATAGTACAAAATTTATTTCTATTTTTCTTGTAACAAATAAGTGAAATTTGCACAAACTCTAATAATTTCTTCATCTATCCCTCATTCTCCTTCAAACCAAACAAAGGCTTAGGGTTAGTTTATTGTTAAAACTTTAATTAGAAGCAATTGACAGAAATAATACTATTTTGAAATGGCACAACAAAATCACTGCCTGTATGTCTGGGATCAATACTTTCAGGGGTTGATTTATTAAAAATGAGAATTTTTGTTTATAATGATTTAAAATAATGATTGATTTGATTTTGAATTTCTTTTATCTGAACTAAGAAATCTATTCAAATCGGATTCAATTAACAGATTGTTTTTTTCGTACCCTATGTTTGGATAAAATAAAGAGGAAAGAAATTTTTTGAAATTTAAACAATTTCTCTTATTTGATTGAAGAGAAAATTTGATTTTAAACAAATAAAAGTTTCAAAATTTGTTTTTCATTTTCTTCTAATTCAAATTTTAAATTCTTTTCTCTTATTTTTTTTCACTTCATCCAAAGGATTAATGTGTGTCTTAAGTTTTTAAAAGAATTAGAATTTAAAAAAAACATTTTTCGGATTATTTTGATAATATAATTACATTTAAAATAAAAGTATTTTGTATAATTGTAACTACAAGATAAATAACTTTTATTTATATAAAATCTCTAAAAAGGTATATCAATTTTTTACATAATTTTTAAATAACATTTTTGAAATGTGGTACATTTATTTTATTTTTTGATTTTTAATTTTTAAATAAGCTTACATAACTTTAAATATACATTCCTTTTTTGTTTTATTAAAATCCCGTCATCAAATCCCTTTGGGAGAAACATCCACGTTTAATGTTCAATCATATTTTAAGTATAATTGTTCGGTACTCATAAGAAATAGAAAAAAATATCTCATCCTATGTAGATGCCCCTCGCTAATTCAAATTTGATTCAACTTATTTTCTTAAAATATAAAAATATTTCGTATAATTTAAACTTTTCTGAGCAAGTAGTTACTTTATTAAGTGCAGATGTCACCCTTCAACTGCGCAACCACAACTACAATCATTTGCAAAGTATACAAATTAACTATAAGCATAAAATTGTAACCTTAATCAACATTTCATACTTAATGATCATTAATATTCCATCCAGTGACTACATTTTTTTAGGAAGCCCTTTTTTTTTTCAAATAAAACGCATAGAAATAACTATGAGCGCGAAATATTATCTCTTAAAAAGAAAAAATAAATTATCAACATGAAATAATAACTAGGGATGTTCATCGGATCGAATTGATCTGGTGAATTTGATAATTCAAACCAATAAATTGTATTGGATCGGTATGGTTAATTGGTTCATTTTATTAGAAATACAAACCAAACCAAGTGTAATAAGTTTGGTTCTCAAATTTATCTATTTTAAACCTAAACCAACTCGCTGACTCGATCAATTATTTTTCTTAACTCTAGATTAATACATTTTAGACTTTGGTATTAATTTTTTTTCCTATTTTTGTCTTTTTTGCCATTCAGTTATTTTGATCTTTTATGATCTTATCTAATGTGACCAATTGTCTTAATTTAATCATATTTATTATGCATTTTTTTATCATATTTTAAGTAAAGAAATTAATGAGAAATATAAAGTGATAACTATATAAAAAATAAATATTTAGTAATTAAAGAAGAAGAAATAATTTTACATTGCACTAATACAAAATTAAAAATTTATATAAAATAGACAATAATTAAAGCTAAAATTTTAAAAAATAAAATAATTTATTTTTTATCATAACCTGATGATTTGAATCAAACCAAATCAATCTGATCTTAATCAGATTAGTAAAAAGAAAAAATCAATACATGAACAAAACCAACTCAATTAAATATGATTGGTTCATATTTAATTTTGTCCTAAACTTGAACCAATTCAACTTGTGAATACCTCAAATAATAACATCAATTAATATTTCGAAGGATTTAAGCAAACAACATTATTTGGAAGGCAATGATTATCAATATACTATCCGGCGACTTTGAATATTATTTTTTATTGAATACATTCTTTTTTCTAATAAAATATTTATTTATTTTGTAATTATTAAGTTTTGAAACATAATCATATTTTTTTAAAATTTTCTTGAAATTATAAAAATTATAAATAATTATTTTTTCAAAATAAATTGAACCAAACAAACACTTGTTAAATTAAGAAGACAACTTAATAGCATATGAGAGAGGGTTGCCTGGGTAGGAGGCCCCAAAATAATAAGAAGCCAGGCCCAATCCACGAAGTGACAAAAACTCATTGATAAAGATGAGAAAAGTGCAGTATATCATTCAAACATTCACCATAGACTAGACCAGACTAAATTTTTAAAATTTCCAATGAGTAAAGTCACCTCTTTAATCTAGATAGCCTTTAAATTTGGTTGAAGTGAACAATTCGTCTATCGCTAAAACAATCTTAAAACACATTATAACTTTTGGGACCAAAGCTAAATTCCCCCCTTCTCATCATAGGATATTGAGGTTCAATATCTTTTGATTTAATATGTTCCTTAGGCATAATTAAAAGTCAATCATAAACAATCATGATTTTATAAAGGGAATTTCTAAATGTACTCCTTTTTTTTCTTCAATACATCATTTTTTTTTGTTTTTTATATTTTAAAAATATCTCTCCTTTTCTAATATATATAAAATCCCCTCCCTTTTCCTCTCATGTTCCATCTTCCTTTCTTCTCTCTCAACATCTCCTCCTCCCTTTTGCATAACCACATCTGTGTTCTTCACTAGCATCAACACACACCTCTCCTTTTTTAACCACCACATAGTTGTCTTCATTGGTTAATTTCACGATTCTTTTCCGTGTTTCACAAATTTATTAAGAATGTATTTGATTGTCTTTTGAAAACTAATTTCCAAAAGACTTCAAGTTGAATTTCGAAAACTAGTTTTCGGAATGGACTTGGTTGGTGATGATATGCTAATACATCTTGTGGCAAATTGGCTCACTACTACACACTCATCTACCAAAAAGGGTGTTAGACTGTTTAGGCACATGCAAGGCATTTTTTACTCTCCCTGGTTGATTATTGGTCATGTGCCTTCGGTTGAGGATTGTGATAAGAGGTGTCTTAACTATGACAATCACACTCTTAAAGATGTCATGAGAAGACCATAAGCATTAGATCCAAATAGTGTGTGGATGGCTACATGCACCTGTTCCACCTCATTTTCCAGCCTTACCTCATACCCCAACAATAAAGAGATCCTTCGAAAGCCTTAGTACAACTCCCTACTAGTCAAACAAAGTCTAGTTTGAATGACTCTCATGCTTGTTCGATAAGTGTATTTGTATTTACTCTTATTATGTATTTTATGATAATCATACTTTTATGGTCCTTAGTTATGATGTACTCTTTTTCTAGAAACAAATTGAGAGGATTCTAAGCTACTTCAACCCATGCTTGATCTCAGGATGGTCACATGCAGGATTGACACTTGGAACTCCATGCAAAAGGCATTGAACATCTCGCGAGCCAACACTGACGCAAGTTGTACATATCGAAGGAAGAGCCCGTAAATGACTTGAATTTTATTAGTATTTGACTTGTAGTTGAACCATCTTGTATTTCATATTATATATTATATTACTATGTTATCTTCTTTTTAATTGCATAACACTCAAAAGCATAAATTTAATTTAAACAGATTCTAAAATTTAATTTTTGGAATTGTTAGATTTTTATAATATTTTGAAAACAGAATTTGGGAATATAATTAAATGTTAACTATTCTAAAAAGAGTTTAATAGTCATGCACTGTCAGTGTAAAAAGTTTTACACTGTCAATCAATCAGAAATTCCATTGATATGACTTTTAAAGTATTTATTACAAAAGTCAACAAACTTACAATAAATGGTTATTTGTAATTGGATGATAGTGTAAAACTATTTTACACTGTCAGTGTATGGCCTGTTTTCTCTTCTAAAAATTAAATTCTAGAATATAATTAAATTTATAATATTCCGAAATTTAGTTTTCGGAATATTATAAAAACTATATTCCAAAACTAATTTCAAGATGTTTACATATTTCTAAACATACATTTTGTAAATTAGTTTTCATGAAAATTATTTTTAATAAAAAATACAAAAACCGAAAGGAAGGTGCAAAAAAAAAAAAGGGTGCAAATTAAATTCCCTTTTATGAATCAATAGTAATCTAGCACATTCCAACAATTTGGGCCCAAATGTGATAGATTAGTACGAACTGCCAAAGATACTAGACGTTTTGTTTAGAAAGCCCAAATGTGCTGTCCTTGACAATCAAGGTTACTCGCTAATCGACGCCCAGCCCATCATGTTCATTTATATAGTTGATTCTACTTTTTGATCTGCGAAGGCTCTTCAAGGGTTGCTAAGAAACCTTTTTTGCCGATTAAAAAGCTTAATTTCTGCATCACAAGTCACAAGACTCAACCTACTAGGGTCAGCCTAATAGTCAGAGAGTTTTGATAGTTTACACAAAATCTTAGATTCAAACTCTATTGCTATCATTATACTCCAAGCAAAAGTCACAAGACTCAAAGCCATGAACATAGAGAATACTTGATGTATATATTATTTACATTTATGTAAATTAATAGAATTGAGACAAAGCGCGTGTATAGAAAAGAAAGTGAAATCAGTTACAAACAAACGATAAAAATTATGAGTATAGAAAATAAAGTGAAATCAGTTATAAACAAGTGATACAAATTATGAGTAAATAGTTTATGCACTGATGGAGTAAAAGAGTTTTTTTATACTGTCATCTAATTACAAACCATTATATATGGTAAGTTTGTTGATTTTTACAAAAATTGTCTTAAAAATCTTACCAACAATGATTTTTGATAGTTCACGGTGTAAATTTTTTTACATTGATAATGTATAGAAATTAAACCAAACAACAATATAGGTGTGATTGAGATGATGTGTTGAAAGCATTATTCAACTTATTTTAATAAGCTATTCAAGGGAGTTAATGAAATTAATTACAACTTAATAAAAATAATTAATCTTATTTTTTCTTTGATGATAGAAATAACATATAGCACTTATATATATATATATATAATATATAATATTATATAGATATATATATATATAGATATATATATATATATTGATGTTTAATAAGTGTTTAACTAAACTATTTATCCAAACAAAATCTTAAATAAAAGAAAACAGCTTTCATTACAACTTATACATTTTTTATTCAAACATTTTATATTTTTTTCTTTACTAATTTACATAAATCAATGATTGTTACACTTCTTTTATATTTTTTATTAGTTGTTGAATTGAATTCGAAATGATAGAGTTAATTTGAGTAGTTTGAAAATTATGAGAACTAAATATAAGAAATTAGAATGAAGAGAACTAAAATTAAAAAGTAAAGTAAAGTATGAAGACGAAAAATATAATTAAACCTAAAAGAAAAAAAAAGTTTTCATAGATGTAACTTGTCATATGCCAAAAAAAAAAAAACGTTTTTGCTCTTGTTACTCAAAACAAAAATTCCAAAAAGTCATTTACTTTTAATAAACCCATCCCTGATCTTATAAGATATTGTATTTGAATCCGTACATTATCACAACTTAGTAAACATTATTTCGTAAGTTTGATAACGATTAAATAATTATTGTGTAATAATATTATCAAAACCGTTGTTTAATAATAAAAAAACGTCTATACATAATAATAATAATAATAATATAATTAAATAATTTAAGAATGTAATAAATAATTACATAATAATAATAATTTATTTATACATAAATCTTAAATATCATAAAAATATGATAATAAAATAATATAAATATTATAGCTATTAGGTAAGCCAAGATTTAGTGGTTAATATATATATATATATATATATATATATATATATATATATATATATTCAGTACTTGTTCGATCATATTTAGCATATATAAATTCATAAAATCAGTATTTGATTTTATTAATAACAGCATCATTCGCACCCATCGTACTCAAATGAAAATGAGATCCTATATACACGTAACTGTTACATTACAAATTAAATATTACCTTCTCCTTCTCAAAAAATAGAATTCAGACACGTAACTGTATGCCCATAAGTATCAGAATGATAAAGTTGCTTAATAGTTAATACCCTGATCAGCAAACTCCCCTTTTTACATGAAATGATTAGGTAATCTCGGATCAGCACGTGTTCATGATTTTGGATAATATTTATGTGACACATATTTAAGTTTTTTAATTTTAAAAAAAGAATTAATAATGCTAAATTATGTGTTATATAAAAATTAATTGGACTATGATGGTTTCGGATATCTAATAATTTTTCCCTCTTTGCCATAAGAATTATTCATAACCTTGGACTTCTCTTCATCGAGTTTCTTTTCCGCTGGCTTCTTCTCTATCTTGGGTGCCACACTGCCGCTAGGTGAAAGCCATAATCTTGAACAAAGATCGGTGTCGTAGCGTTGAGACGCTGTCGAATTTTAGCCTCGTGATTTTGGGTTGGGAATCGTCCCCACTTTGGGTGATCAAATTGTATTTTTGTGTATTTTTTCTAAAAATAAAACATCGATTCTCTTTCTCTTTTTTTTTTTCCAAAGAGGGTCTCTTTAGCAAGGATCAGGGTTGTAACACGATGGGTGTGATGTCATTATGCTAGTGAGCTTAATGAATAATTAAAATATCCATTATAATGAATTTTGACTAAAATTAAGTAGTTTTTAAAATAAATAAAATAAAATAAATTAAACGTTGTAACTTGTCAAACAGCTTAAACTTATGTTCTAAAACTGGTATTTTTAACATTAAGGCCATATTTTAAAGAAAAATAGATTAAACGCTATCTTGATGTTATTGGCAGCGAATTGTGATAAGGGCGGCTCCTTTAAACGTCTAATATGACCGAAAAATATAGAGACCTAGACGGGGAGAGAGAGACATATCAATATATAATGTAATACCTCATCCTTTTCCCTCTGACGGGATAAGTGTAAATATTCTGTAAGTATTTTATGAGTTTGGAATTTTTTTCGTTCCTTCTTAATTCCATCAATCTAATACAACCTTCATTTTAACATATCAATATTTTATAAATAAGCAATACATGCACTCACAGTGTAAAAGATTTTTATATTATCATTTAATTACAAATTATTATTTATGCTAAACTTTTATAATAAACACTAATTTTTGATTAGTTAACACTGTAAATTTTTTTACATTAATAATAAATATAAATTAAACTCATATTTTATTCATTATTTTATTGAAAAACTTTCATTAAACGACTAAAGAGTAAAGAGAAACTATTTTATTTCATTCTTTCTTAATTCCATCTATCTAAACAACTTTCATTTTCACTTAAAATTTATCCCAATTTATATCATTCCTATTTTTTTTAATTCCTATTTCTTTCCATTTTTTATTTGCTATTCAAACAAAGTGTAAATTAAGATATCATTCTTTTATATCCTAAATTTTTGTGGGTTCTACCATTATCTTCGGTCCGCGGGCATTGTGTGATTTCCATTGTCAGGAAGCAATTAAGCAGCAGCTCGTGGGGTGAGATGCTTGATGACCAGAAAAAATTAGGACATGGTTTCATTTTATGGATAAGTTAAACAAACATGTCCAATACATGCCACTATACAGTATGCAGCTCCATTTGCTCCCTAGACGAAGTAGGTTATGCGCTTTTTCATTCTTTAGATTGTTCAGCATATTTTCTTGGACAAATGCCAGCCAAATCATAAAGTTTGTATACATGCATTTTCTCTTGTCTCCTTTATGTGCGTCAGCGTTATTGTTTTATTCTGTTTAAATTCTTTGGTCTGTGTTTGAGGAAAGGGGGGTTGTTTGAATCATTACTACCAACCATTTTGTTTTAATTTAACCACGGAATTTTTTTCGGTGCTTAATCACGGAATTATATTGCAAAAGTTAAATTTAATGTTTTTAAAACTAGACTAGTTGTTAAATCGGTCAAGGCATTAATTTAAGGTTCAATAATTCAATTGTGGTTGAACCATAATTGAATTGGTATTTAATAAAATAATAATAATAATTGGGTTTAATTGTGCTTTCTGATTCCAAAGTTTTATAATCTCACGAGTTTTGTTCCTAAATAATTTTTTCATGAATTTTGTGATCTAATTTACAAAATATCACAATTTTTGCCCCTACATAAAAAATTATGGCAGTTTAAAGGAAAAAGTATCACAAAAATTGTTTTAATTGTGACGGTTTAAAAGCAAAAAGGCACAAAATTATTTTAATTGTGACAACTTTTCTGCGTGGGGCAAAATTCGTAAAAAAAATTATCTGGGAACAAAATTTGCGAGATTGTAAAACTCTAGGAATAAAAAGTGCAATTAAGCTTAATAATTAAATATTACATCAACTAATATTTTAAACTGTATAATATCATAACTTTATAATACTAAAAACTAAAAATAAAACATAATTTTATAGATTCTTAACATTTAAAATACACACAAAAATTCAAATCAAATATGTCATAATATTTAGATCTAATTAAGTTTCAACAATACACAATAATATCCAAAGACAGATCTATGTTAAAGATCCCTCCCCTTATTTTTTTTTAATTTTTAATTATTAATATATATGATATTTTGGTATTAGGGTCACGTTTTTATTTGGGGGATTTGACTATAGACATAATGGTATTTAAGTATAATTTATCTCTTTTCTATTTTTAACAAAATATTTTATTTGTTTTTGTAATTTTTATTGTAAAGATAATAAAATTCTTTTATATTTTTAGATAAATATTTTATACCCTTTTTACTGTCTTTATTATGGAGATAATTACATTCTGTTTTTTTAACAAATTATTTGATTGGTATTTTTTTTTAATAGTCATTTTCTTTTATAATTCGTTATTGTTATTTTGAAAGCTATAAATGGTTGCATTTGTCATCAAATGACTCTATTAGTCTTTCTTTTTATATTGATTTGATTATAATTACTTTGAGAATTAAAAGTTATTTGTTAATCTTTGTCAATGGAACAACTTATCAACAAAGGTAAGAGATTAATAACTTAAGTTTTGAGATGGAATTAATGTGGGTTATGGAATTAGGTTATGTTTGGTCCAACTTTTTTTGACTTAAAAACTATTTTAAAGTTAAAGTTCAAAATAAGAGTTTTAAATATAAAGTAGAAGTTGTTTGATAATTTCTTTTTTTTTAGTCTTAAAGTTTCTTTTAAGCTAAAAGTTGTTTGGTAAAAAAATTTAAAATTTTAATTTATTTAAAACTAATTGTCTCACTCAATAGATATATATATATAGGGTCAGGATCCGTTGACACCAGGTGTCAAGTTAGTCAAATTACACCTTCAATAACTTTTTATATAATGCAAATTTAACTAATCCAACCGTTGAATTATATGATATTATCTTCATGATCATGTATGTCAAATTTCACATCATTTGGATTTTTCTAGATGTGTCATCTAACATTAAATATTTACACATATTTTAATTTTTTATTGTACGTTAAAATAAAGTGATGTGACGAACTACTAAATAATTTTGGAAGTGTGTGAAATTTTGTATATTTAATCTAATTAATAAGACCATTGAATTCAACGGTTGGATTGATTAAATTTGCATTCTACAAAAAGTTATTGAAGGTGTAATTTGACTAACTTTGACACTTGGTGTCAACGGATCCTGAAACATACATATTGATATAATAAAAAATATTATGTAAAGTTAATTTTTAGTTAGAATTATGTAAAATTAATTTAATCAACATAAATTTATTTTAATGATAAAAAATACAAAAAAGTATTAAAATATATAAATTTTTAATTTTTAATTTTAAAAACGTCAAAACCTATTTTAATCAATAAAAGTTAATTTTAAGTATGATTTATCAATATTTTATTATATATAACACTAATTACAAAAGATAAAATATCTTAAAAATTTATATTATTCTTCAATAATATTTTTAGAAGATAAAAATAATTTTTTTAAACAAAATTCAATAATGTCAATATATATTAAATTGTATTTAACAAATCATCCAAAAATTATATTTAACAAATGTATTGTCGTAATTAAAATGAAAAAATTAACTACAAATTAAAAATTAAAAAATTTAAAATATGAAATAAATTGAAGAATAAAAATTATAAAATTTTTAAATATAAAATTTTTATTTAACTATATTATTTACTTGTTTTAGTAATATTTTTTTATTTCGTGCAATAAATATATTTAAAAAATTTATTTCAAAATGTAAAAATTAATTTAATTAAAAAAAATTAATTTAATTAAAAAAATATTTTAAAGATGATTTACAAATATTTTATTATATATAATATTAATTAAGTAAATTTAAGTATTAATTACAAAAGTTAAAATTTTAAAAACTTTTATATTATTGTTCAATAATATTTTTAGAAGATAAAATATAATTTATTTAAATTAAATTCAATAATGTCAATATATATTAAAAAGTATTTAATAAATATATTTTTGCAACTAAGAATTCAAAACTTAACTATAAATTAAAAACTTTCTAAAATATGACATCTAAATTAAATTTAAAGGCTAAAAATTATATATTTTTTAAATTATAAAAAATTTATTTAACTATATTATTTTCTCATTTCATTAATGTTCTTTTATTTTATGTAAAGAATATTTAAAAAGTTAAAAAATAAATAATATTTTTAAATTTTCTAAAATAAATAATTTAAGAACAAATCAAAACCTAATAATAAACAAACATGATTTAAAATATACTAATATATGTAAATATTATTTAACGGAAAGTTGGTGAAATACTTAAATTGATAAAATAGTGGGAAATTAAAAAAAGGTGGTATTTTTTATTGCATTGAGATTCGAAGGAGGGACTGCGTCAATAAACTCCACATAAGCTGGAAAAAGTTCTTCCTACTAATTTAATTATAAATTACTTTTTTTCAAATTTTGTTTTATGAAAATAAGTAGTTTATTTTTTAAAAGCTTTTTATAAAATGTGTTTGGCCTAATTTCTCTTTTTAAGAAAAAAATAAGCTAAAAAAGAGCTGGATCAAATACACTTGAGTTTGGATACACACTTTTAACCTACTGTCTGTCTATATTTTTACGTTAAAACAGAAGAAAAACACAGAAATTACTAGTAGTTTCTACCTTGATGTAAATCAAATATTACAAAACGTGAAACTAAACATGCTGTTAGTTACAGAAAGTTAATTTTTCCGGTTCAAATTTACGTTTTATTTTAACATTATATTTAACAAGTAAGAATCTAGATTTAAAAAAAAAATCCTGTATAGTTATAATTTTTATTAAACTAAATTTCAAATACATTAAGTATTTATTTTAATTAACATTTTTATAATCAAATTATATTTGCATTAACCACTTTTATAGTAGTTCTTTTACATGATTTTATATTTCATAAATTGAATTATCAATTAGACAATGACTTATCATTTCTCATGATTATTATTTGCCAATGAGTTTCTCGTTTCATAAAAGGAATACTCAAATGCTCGTCTGGTAACATTCACATGTTTGTTATGTTATCTAACAAAAACATTCACAAGAAATGTTGTTTTTTGAAAATGATTTTTATTTATATTTCTCACAAAGTTGTTCTCATGGAAGAGATTGGAATCTAATTTTCCTGAATTTGGAAGAAGGTTTTAATGATATAAAAAGACCACAATATCCTTATTAACTCATTTAATACAATTATAAAATTTTGAAACAATTTCTTATTCAATATGATAAATAATTAAATTTAAAAATAAGAAATACTAATAAATATTCTTATTATACTTATTATAAATTTAAAAATAAAAATTGTTTTACGAAATATTTTGTTTTAATTTTTTAATATATTAAACATTATACTTTTTAAATATTTTGTCATTTTTTAATTATTTAAAAACCGTCAAGATATTAATTAACAAATTGTTTAAGAATTTATTGCCGCGACAATCAAGAAATGTTTACACAAATTTAATTATTCTTAAATTTAATTCTTACAAGGAAATTAATTATTATCATATTAAAATTAAATATTTTCTCAAAACAAGTTAGTAGTGATCATTATTTGAAATTAACTTCTTTGATTATCGTGAGAACTATATGTTGGAACAGTTGAATTGTGACAACTTAATAATCTCTATCTTTTCAAAAATAAAATGTATGACTTTCTTTCTATTTTAATAAAAATAAAATTTTAATTAAAATTAATAAAACCCAAATTTTTTTAAAAAAATTATGTAACTTTGATTTATCATTACACTTGAGAATATGTAAGAGAAAAGAAATACCTTTGTCGAGTTAAAAATATTTTCATAAATTTTTCTTATTTCAAAAGTAATAAAATTTGTTTTAAACAAGAAATATTCTCATATGATAAATAAAAAATACTTAAAAAAACTTTAAATAATAAAAATTTACGGAAGTGTATATAATGAAATTATTTATCTAAAAGGATGTTTTTGAAAAAATCACTGATATATCCAATAAATTTCTATTGAAATCAAACATGACAAACTTTAATTTCCAAGAAACATATATAAGCATTTTGAAAAATGTTTATGACTAACCGAACAAATTTTAATCATTCTCAGGAATCATAATTTTTGGGTATGAAAAATTTTCTTTATACCAAATGCCCTCTAAAATCAATTTCTCTTAGGATAAGACATTTTTCAATATAAAATCTGTAATTGAGATTAATTTAAATAAATATACCAACTACATTTAATAATTTAAAAATTAAAATTATATCTATTAAATCAGTTTTACCATACGGACCCTCAATTATTGAGAAGCTTAATCACCACTCTAGCTACTATGCCAATTTGTTGTCTTATTTTGGTAAAGATCACAGATATTTTTTTATCTAAGACAATATTGCTTAAGTTGGATAGAATCATTATGAAAGACAAAACTCTCCTTTGAGTATTTAATGCAGTTGCATATCTAAGACTTAAATTCGATACTACTGATTAAATTAGAATAATGTCATACCAGATAGTCTATACACTCAATAGTTTGTCTTTAATTTTCTTTATGGGATTTTTTAGTGTTTGTGAGCACATAATAAGTAAAAATATAGAAAATTTTATAGAAAATTGAGACAAATGTGTAAATTAAAGCAAGAAAGTAAAAGTGTCTTTAGTGTTGATTTGAAGTTAATTAAGAGTGTGAGGTACATTAATCCAAATTAATAGCTGATAATCTCTTATTCCTTACTTTATATATTTACTTACTTTAAATTAGTTAAATCTAAAAATAAAAATATTATTATATGAGTTTAATGACTATGCCTTGTCAATATAACAAGTTTTACACTATTAACAAATCAAAAATAATTATTAATATGACTTTTAAAGTAGTTATTATAAAAGTTAATAAACTTATTATATATAATAATTTGTGATTGGATGATAATATAAACAGTAAATAGACCACCTCTTTGTTTGTTTGTCACTTTTTATCACCTGCCGTCATGCTATATTAAATATCGCAAAAAGCCAATCCTAAGAACGTATTTTATTGAAATGGATGCAATTTGAGGAGGCTTTTTAATTTTTTATTTGTTAAAAGAACAAAAAGGAAAATGCAGATATCGGAACAATTGTTAGGTACAGAATTGAAAGGGCGTCAAAAAAAAAAAAAGTATACAATAAAACATGAGTTTCTTTCTTGAAAAAAAACTTACGTAACATCGTATATTCGTATTATTTTTAAGTGAATGGTTGCAAAGCATTATACGACGAAAAACTTACGTATGGGATTTTTTATCGTATATATTTATAATTTAGATTTTATGTGTTTTTGTTTAAATGTTATGTGTAAAATTTTATTATTATGCAATTAAACAACCTTACCAACTGTGTGAGAACTGAGATGTTATAAATTTACTTTTGTTATATTATACTCCATTTTTTTTTTATCTGATGTTTAAGATTATAGGACATAAATTAAGAAAAGTAATTAGTCTCCTTGTTGTAATTAAAATTATTTGCAATTTCCTACTACCTTTATTCCTTTTTGAGTATTAGTTCTTTAGAAAAGTTGTCTCTTTTTATCTGTGATTTTAAAAAGTTCAATATTATGTTAATTACTATTTTGTGAATTATGCCCTTACATTCACTTAATTTTTAATTACTTCAAACATATCATGAATTCGAAGAAATGAGGAATAATAAATACTGAAAATTAATAAATAAGGTAGATAAATGTTATAACAAGAAATTAGATAACAATTTTAATAAAAATAAAATCATTAAATATATTTCTTAATTTTTGTGTCTCAACCTTTAAAAAAACCTAAAAAGAACAAAAGTAATAGTATGTCATCTCTTTTATTTGTTACTTTGATATTTTATATACATTATTATTTTCATTTTTTATAAAGATATGATTGAGAAAATAATGATTAAGGTTATCCTGAAATTTTAAAATACCAGAGGTGTTTACCAACATTACGTTATTCCACGTATAATTGGATTCGAATTTTTTAAGTAAAGTCTCGAGTTTGAGTCTTGTGAATAAAAAAAACTTAATTAGTTCACTGGTTGGATTGGTTCGGATTTAGGGCAAAATTAAATCTGAACCAATTATATTTGATTGGATTGGTTTGGTTTAGATTTTGAAAAAAATTTCGACCAAACCAAACCGATTATAATTGGATTGATTTGGTTCGGGTCATCAGGTTATGATAAAAAATAAAAAATAAAAATATTTCAAGCTTTTTATTTTTATTTATTATCTATTTTATATAATTATTTAATTTATACTAAGACAAGGTAAAAATACTCCTTGCTTTTTAATAACTAATTAATTGTTTTATCAGAAATATTTAATTTTTATATAATTATCACTTTACATATATCATTAATTTTTTTTACCTAAAATATAATAAAAAATTTACATAATAAACATGATCAAATTAAAATATTTTATAACATTAGATAAGATCATAAGAAAATTAAAATAAATGAAAAAGAAAGAAAATGCAAAAGTTGAAGCAAAATTTAAGTTCTAAGTTTAAAATATATTATTTTAAAAGTTAAAACATAATTGATTGGATTGGTCCGGGTGGAAAAAGTCAAATTCGATAACCGAACCAATTATGATTGGTTTGATTTGGATTTGAAGTAAAAAGAATTGATAATTGAACCAATCTGAACCAATTTAATTGGTTTGGTTTGGATTGTCGGGTTTATCGGATAAATTCGATCCGATGAACACCCTTAAGAAATCCTACTAAAGGTGGTTAGCTAGGTTTCTTCACAGAGATTAACTATCGACAAAGCTAGTAAATACTTTGCACTAATAACATGGTATTCCAAAAATAATAAAGGTGTTCTTAGTTTCTGATAACTTTTCAAATTTTTATTTTTGTCTCCAACTTTTAAAACATTGGTTTTAATTCTTATATAAATATCCAAACTAACTTTGATTACGGGGAGAAAATGTTAGTTTTAACTTTTAAGAAATAAAATTTGGATATTTTAAAAATATAAAGAAAAAAGCTATTAATTTTAAAAGTTTGGGATGAAAATCAAAATTTAGAATTTTTATTGAAACTAAAAAGATCATTACCGTATAAAATAACAAATAGAAAGAAACGGATACAACTTACCTTTGATTTCCGTCAACCATAAAAGAGAGAGATTGAAGGAGTACAAAATGATAGGCGAGGTTCGTTTGAAGTCTAAATTCACAAGTGGTTAGAGTAGTTCCCTTTTATTAATGGCGTGGTTAGTTACTTGCACCCTAGGTTGAAACTTGCTCCAAGTAACTGCTTTTGATTGCTCCTTTTGTCTCTTTTCTTCCTATTCTTCTACGTTGAAACTCTCTCTCTCTTTCTCTAGTAAAATAAAAGGCCCACCTAGAAAGCAATTTCAAATATTGTATGTTATACTTTCTATCATAGCTTTCGAAAAGTGTATGCTAAAACAAAAGTTTGGGAGAAGAAAAGTTAACTTATTTTAAAATCAAATCAGGTTAGGCACCCTTATAAGATCATCTTTATCTAAATCATAGGTATCTATTCGCAAATAATTTTATTCAAATCGGGAATATTTAACCTGAAATTAACTCCTTTAGTAGAGATTTACTTATTAGCTAAAAAAATAGAGATTTATTTTCATGTACTAAATTACTTGAACCAATCACTCATTGGTGCCTTATAAGACGTTTACTAATGAAGAAATAATGATTCATTTGTTTCAAATTATCTATTATTTTAAAAGTTTTAATTTATTTCAAATATTTCTCATTTTAGTAATTAAAAAAATTTATGTTTACTTATCAGTATCTCACTTAAATATTTAATTAGCGAATATTTTTAACTTGTGTATTGCACAAAATATATATTTATTTTATATAACTTAAATTTATAATAAATAAATACTTCTAAATATATAAATTATATTATAATTAAAATTTATAATAAATAACTATTTTTAAACATATAAATTATATTTTATAAATAATTATTGTAATAAAATATTAATATTTAATTTTTGATAATTTTAAAAATATATTTAAATTCAATTTAGAACTAATTATATTAAAAATGATAGAGTAAAAAAGATAAAAAGTTAAAAAAAAATCTTAAAAATGATCTCATTTGAGAATAACAGCTATAAACACTCTCGTTAAAAAATAATAGCTAAAAACACTTTCATTTAAGATAATTATTCTAATTTATATAGAGAGAGAATTTATATAATAATAAGAGTATCTATTGTCGCTCCTATATATCTATTTCAGTCAAATTGTTTTAATCTAAAATACCCTTTTTTTTCCTTCTTAATCAAACGAATAACTTAAGGAAATTTATAAAATTCAATTAAATAAGGGTAACATTATATACATTGGAGTGACAATAAATATTTCCTATAACTAAAATCAAACTCTTTTAATAAAAAATATTTTAATCAAAGAAGACTACTTTACCACAGTAATATACTGTAATAATTTTTTTAAAATGTGTGTATTATAATAAATGACAGATATTTTTAAATGGCTTTGCTAAACATTGTTAAAAGGATATTAGTTAAAAAAATATTAAATACATTTAATTATATGTTCTTAATTATTTTAAAATATATATTAAATAAATTTTATATTCTCAATATAATAAATATTTTTAATATTTTTTTTAACTTTTGTATACTTAAATAGCGACGGGGCAATGCTTAGCAAATCAAATTTGAAATGGAAGTGATAATAATTTGAACTTAACACAGAATTGTATAATAATTATATGTATATTTTACGAATATTTTTAAGTTTAAATAAATTTTACAAATAAAAAATGTGAAAATATTACCATTATTATTTAATACCAATAAATATTCTATGATATAATAGTTAATAAAATTAATTAGATGAAACTTTTAAAATTAAAAGAAACTAGGGAAAAGAAAGGCACTTCATGCCTTACTTCATTTCTTAAAAAATAAAAATAAAATAAAAGAGAGAGAGAGAATGTAAGAATAGTTTAGAAAGTACTTAAAGAAATAAAGTAGTAGATAATTTAAAGAGTAATTAAAGAGTATAATAGTCTAATAAAAAAATGAAAACTAAAAGAAGGTATCCTCTTTATTATAGCTATAGATTATGATAATCTTATTTAATATAAGATATGTTATCTTTATAATTATTAATTTGATATAATGTATAAAAAATAAATTCAAATTGAGTTTGTATATGTTTATAATAATAATAATAAATCCTTAAAAAAGTATATATCTTTAATTTGATTTTGTGTGTGAAGAATTGAAATTTAAAATTGAATATAAATTAAAATTAAAATCAACTAAATTTAAGAAATAAGTTTTGAAAGAAATAAAAAATACAAATAAAAATGAAATGAAATATTTAATCTAAAAAACCCAAATTTATAACATAAAAATAAATGTTAATTATACTAAGTATGTTTACTTCACCACCAACGTGTGAATCAATTGATATATGGTTGTTTTAGTTTAACCAGTAGTCTCGAATTTGAATCTTAAGTGTGTAGTTGTGTTAAATACTCGAAAGAAAAGCATTGCTGCCTTTAACGGTCTTATCTAACTTGAGCAAAATTATCTTCCATAAAAAAATATTTGTAGTTGATTGGGATTTTGTTGGCACACCTCGTATCCAAATGAGACTCCTATTTGATACTCCCAACGAATACATCACACCAAAAAAAAAAAAAAAACTACTTATATAATTCGAAGAGTTAAAACCAATCAAACTGGGTTCAACAAAACCTGTTTGAACTTTGAAACTTGATTTTTTTTTTTTAACTTTTGAAACAAATAAAGATTTGCATACCAAATTTACATGAGTTACTATTATTTAATATATTTTTTAATGTTTTTTACCTTAAAAAATATAATATAATTCTCTCATTTTACTTTAAAATTTTACTTTAATTTCTTATAATTTTATGTTAATTTATTAATTAATATATTATAATATTAAAATATTTAATCATCGTCAATTACATCGTGATTCAATTAATGAATTGTGAATTCATCTTTTTACTGATTATTGATCTAATTTTTAAACATTAGTATTAAATAGTAAGACAATATGTGTTGTAATTGTAATATTTGAAAAATCATAGCTTAATCAGTGGGTACGTCCTGAGAGATGAGATGACACATGCAGGATAACAGAAGTGAATGGCCAATGTGAACAAAACTGACACTCGAAATAGATTTGAAATCCACGACGAGCCCACAAGTGGTCAAGAATTTAGACACTGGGCCCACTTAATCACAATGTGGACCCAGTCGTGGGCCCCCTCGCACAGAAAGGAAAATTCAGATCCCCTGGGCCCCACCTTTTCTTTTATTATTCTCTTCCTACTAAACCGCTTCTCTGGTCCATTCCTCGTGGCCTGCCTCTCGGTCCTCCCCCTCTCTCTTTCACCACTCTTCTCAAAATGCCCAAAAAAAAAAAAGGGGGGGATAAAACAAAAAACGATGCACGCGTTTTTTGATTTAGTAAAATGGATGTCTTACATGTACGAACTCTTTCTATTTTTGAGTGAGAGAGAACTCTTTATTTGTTAATGAGGAAGTATTTCTTCAATTCAATGTATTAGCTGTATCAATAAAAAAAAAAGGTATTAGCTGTAATATTAAAATATTATTAAATTTTTTTAAAATGATAATTTATGTACTAAAGTAGTAAGGGTTTAATTATGTAAAATAAGAAATTCTTTTTCTACCAGAGTAAGAAGAATTTGTCCTCTTATCAAAGTGATTTGCACTGCAGAAAAAAAAAATTCCTTTTAAGGTAGAATATAATCACCCGCAGTTCGCCATATATGATTCATGAATTTTAAAAATGTAATTTTTAAAAAAATGTATAACTATAAAATATTATGGTTTTCTTGGTTGAAATTTCAGCAAAACAACCAAGGTTGTCTATGATTCCTACGCTACTACTACACGCTTGGTACAGACACTGCATTTGGTACAGGGACCTGGATGGAGATTCGAGTTTATCTACCGTGTTCATCCACGTACAGATTCTCCAATCCTAAAGACCTAAAATCATTCTAATTAATTTACGAGTATTGATTTTTTCACACTCAATATTTTAAAAATGTTATTGACATTTCTCATTTTTTTTCAATTTTTCTTTTTTTAGAATATTACATTACTAATCATATTAATCATTTATTTATATTTTTTTTCCTTATCTTTCTATGGATGTCTACACCTAAAAAGTGTCTAAGGATTATTTTCCTTAATTTATTTAGGTCCCTTGTCATTAGCCTATTACAGTAGCTTTTATTTGTTTTTCAAATAAAATCACTCTTTAAACCTTATTATGGGTGCTTCTTATAGTAATAACAAAAATGAAATATCATAAACATCTATCTATTTCATTTATATATTTCAATCCTATGTAACAAAGTAGAGTTTTTCTTTTCAAAATGAGAAAATTATTTGTATATTATCTTGTTTATTGAAAACTAGTTTATCATTTTAAAAACTTCCGGTTATAAATTATTTTATTTTTTATGTCAATTAATAATAATTTTCTTATCAAATTTCAAACTACTTGCATTCTTAAAATAATTATTTTTTATGGCTTAAATATATTTTTAGTCCATATAATATACTCATTTTATATTTTCCATCCCTATAATTTTTTTTTCTGATTTTGGTCCCTCTAATATTTTATTTTACTGTTTTGTTCCTCGTCATTAAAATAAATCATTAAGTTTAACAGAATTGTCATGTCAACAACCCACTTCACATACCACATCAACAATTATACTATGTCAACAATCCACTTGGTATGTCACGTTAACATCTATGTCACATCAACAACAAAATATAATTAGAAGGACTAAAATAGAAACTAAGTATATTAGAGAGATCAAAATAAAAACTAGGAGTATTTATAGGGACCAAAACATAAATTAAGTATATTTAACATGATTAAAACACAAATTGAACTCATCTTCTACATGACCAAAACCTACATAAACAACAATATAAAGCTCCAACTCTCTACGAACCCTCACCAGTTTCAATGTTCTACCATAACAACGCACCATCTTCCACACAAGTCAACTCAATACTGTGTGACCAAAACCTACTATCCATAAATGGATCTTAAGAACTTAAATATAACTTTAGTATTCCACCATCATAGGGCACCATCTTCTACATGAGCCAACCTAACACTATATGACCAAAACCTACTACTCATAAATAGATGTTAAGAACTTAAATATAATTTTAGTGTTCCACCATCACAGGGCACCATCTTTTACTTGAGTCAACCTAACACTATGTGACCAAAACCTATTAGCCATAAATGGATGTTAAGAACTTAAATCCAACTTTAGTGTTCCACCATCACAAAACACCATTTTCCACATGAGCCAATCAAACACTATGTGACCAAAACCCACTACTCACATGAACAACAATCTAAACCTCTAGCACTCTATGAACCCACATCTAACATCAACATTCCACCATAACAATGCACCATCTTCCATACAAGACAACTAAACACTATGTGACCAAAAATCACTATCCATATAAATGTGATCCATAACTCGTAGGACTTGAGCCCAATGAAAGTTATCCCATATAAATATGGGCCTACACTGTTAAAAAATGAAGAGGAGAAACTAGACAATGACAAACATCATAAAATGAACTTTTATGTCAAACCATCAATAATACAATAACAAGCTTAAGAGGAAGCGCACCTATATCCATAGATAATTATTTAAGGAAGATACAGTTGGGTTATTTGATCTTCCAAGTCTTTATGCGCAATTCCTCTTAATCTTCTCTAATGATGGATGTTAGAAAAGAAAATTGATGCATATGACTCGGGAACCATAACCCTTTTATAATAGTTAAGTACCCTTTCATGATTAATTATGTCTTTAGAACCTTACTAGTCTTTGTACCCGTGCAATGCACGAAATCTTTATATATGGGCAAGTATTAACAATTAAATAAATTAAAATTTATATTTAATAGAAAAAAATGGTAGAGTTGCCAAGAAAAAGTATACAATATGTTTTAAGAACAACATAATCTAATAACATTTGAGAATATAACAATAATTAGGAAGAACATAATTTACTCTTGAAAATACCAATGCCTATTATATCTTAACATATTAAAAAGGCATAATTGCAATTTTGGTCCCCCAGCTTTAAAATGTGACAATTAGGTCCCCCAAGTATCATCCATGTTAAAATCAAGTGCTTCTGTCAATGCTCCATCAAATTGTTAACAGCATGAATGACATGTCATTGATTGGAATTAATAATGTGCTAATGAGGAATATGAAAAAAGTAAAACATAAAAAGCAAATTAAAAACTCATTAAATATAATTAAATTAAATAAAAGGAAAGCTTCTGAACATTAGGTTAAGCCTAATTATAATATGAGTTTATTGTTAAATTAGAAAGGCAAAGAACGTTAAGGTTTCACTTGGGAGGTTTCGAAACATCAAAGATGCGGAACTCACATTGTGAGTATGAAGATGATTTTCGACTTTGCATGATTAAGATTATGAGTCTTGATCTCGTTTTTTGTATTCGTTCCTTTATCAATGCTAAATTCTTGATTCGATGTTCGTGTTTTGTTGCCACTGTTGAAGGCACAAGCATTTTGAAAATAGCACCATTGGAGGGGACCATTCCTTTTTCTGAAGAGCATTGTTGGAGATGCTTCACGTGTTGCTGGTGTGGAGTTTGCAATGGACCCAAACAATAAAGGAGACAAACCCTATGGCAGAGAGGACCCATATTTTTAGGGAGGAGAAAAACTCCCTGACAACTACACCTCTAGGTACTCGAGACTTTTTTTCGGCTTTGTTGGTTTGGGAGTGTCTGTTTGTGTGTGTCATTTTTGGGGTTGGTTGTGAGCGCTGTTGAGATATTTATTATTGGTAAAATTGGTATTAACTATTTGTACAAAGGTACAGAGGAAATAGTGTTAGGGTTGCAGTTGTAACTAATGTGTTTTTGCCCTTTTTCTTTTATTGTAGGTCATCTGAAGTCCATGAAATATTTCTAAAATTCCATCACAAGGAATTATTTGTGTCTGATCCTGTACCTCGATATGTAGATGGAGTGACTTATGAGTTGGAGTTTGGTTGGGATGTAGACGAGATATCTACAATAGATTTGAGGAAAATTGTGAAAGATACAAGATATCCATCATACAAGTGCCTTTGATATAGGCATCCTAAAGAAGACTTGTCAACTAGCTTGAGGGAACTCAACACTGACCAAGATGTTATTAGGTTCATAAAAGATGTCGAAGGGCTTCCTAAATAAGCTCTTTTTTATTTTTTTTATTTCACAATTTGTTTTTGCCAAGTCACTAGCTAAATGATCCAAACTTAATGCCACGTCATCCATGCCGTTAACAATTTGACAAAGCATTGACGGAAGTACTTGATTTTAACATGAATGATACTTGGGAGACCCAATTGTCACATTTTAAAGCTGGGGGAACAAAATCGCACAAATGCGATACTTGGGGGACTAAAATTGCAATTAAGCCTATTAAAAATGACTTTTTTCAATTTTTAATTTTAAATAATTTTTTATCTTATATTATTTTTTTCTTGAATATATTTGATAAATTTAATAAAATATTATCTCATAAAAGTGTCATGAAAATTTAATTTATTATAATAATAAATTGTAATTGTTTATATTTAAAAAGATTACATTTGTATAATTTCATAATAAAATTCGTCCATAATATGTGTGCTAAATTTGTATATCGTTATAAATAGTTCTGAAACAAATATATAAAATAGCAAGATCTCAACTATAATAAGTTTTAAAATTTTAAAATTATTTACGAACAAAAATGTAAAAAGAAACATATGCAATATTGTGTAAAACATCACTTAAATCATCACATAAGTTCACTGACAAAATGCTTCAATAAAAAGATCTCCCTAAAAACCAACGTAACAAAACTGGAATGAAATGTTCCCATAGTCAGAATTAAAAGTTCAACCCTCATTCAATTAGTTCTTGCTTGACGACAATCTTCATAGTAGATGCTTGCGTTCCACCATCTTCAAAAATGGAAGCTACATCCACACCATCTCTTTCCACTTAACTTGGTTGACAAAGTTTGTTTCAAATCATCAAGCAAACACTCTTAGTACAGTGACCTGTGAGATGTACAGGTATTTTATGTCAATTTAAGGATATTTTACTTTATTTTGAAACACTATTTATTATTCAAACTTTTTTAAAAAAATAACACAATGAATGTTAGTTGTAAATTTAATCTTTCAAATAGAAATAATACAGTAAATATATGAACAATAACAATCTAACATAAAAAACAATTTATAAATAATAGGTAATATGGGTTCGTGGTTCAAGTTACACACTAACTAAGACATCACTTATATTAAACTTACATCCATATAAAATTAAAAAAATTATATAAGGTTTAAGTAAAATGATAAGAAATAACTTTTTATCTAAATCATATTACTTTTTAAAGAGAAAATCTAAAGCACAATAAGACAAACTTGGCATATATATTAAATAATAATATTTAATTCTCTTAAAATTAAGCATGTTTGGTTTTTAAACGATCTAATAAAAAAAATTTCAAATATGGGTTTAATATATACAAAGAATAACTTCATAGAGTATTTAACTTTTCAATTAATGCATGAAATAGCTATAATGTTATCAATAGTACAAAATTATAAAACTAAAACCAAAAATGCACAGTGTAAATAGAGCTATAATAATTATGATTAAATAAAAATAAGAGTGTAAAGATCAATGCAAGAAGTATACTCCAACAAGAATATTAAGGAAATATATTAACAACAGCAAAGCCTAGCTTAACATCAATTCACACCAAGCAAACCCTGCATTATTTAATTTGAAGCATGTTCTATTTGAAGCTTGTTCTATTTTACTTAATCCAAATATATTGTTGCAATAAAAATATTCCTTCTTTCAAACTTATATGAGAATTATAATGACTATTTAATCACCCTCCAAATATGCTATTTCAAAAGTTAGATTCAGGATGTGCCTTTTTGGTAATGCCAAATGCACATTAATTGAAAGAAGATTTAATTTAATTGGATGTAAAAAAGAAAAGGATATTTAAAATGATAAAAAAGAGTACAAATATATTGTTATTTGTTAATTTAATTGCATAATACCAGTATAGTTAGTAGCAGTGTCTCTTTCCCTTCCGCTTTAGGCTCCTCTTTACTGAATTTGAGAGTAAATGTACTTTGAAAAATTTACCCTTGTAAAAAGAATTTCAACAGACAAATCGTATCGCAAAAAATCACTTAAATAAAAAAAAATGTAAAAAGATTAGTTTTAACACATGAAAAACTATTTACATTTATTGTTATTGTTATATACATTTTTGGTGCTGAAAGAAGGCGAAAAAATGTACAAAATGCAGTATTTATTATCTTTTGCAAAATAAAAATCTAAAATAAAAAAAGAAAAGATTTCTCGCCTTTAATTCCTTCCTCTTAGGGTCCGTTTGGGGTAGTTGTGAGTTTTTGGTTTTTAGTTTT
>CM014729.1:101629438-101646938 GCA_004329165.1 Spatholobus suberectus | reverse complement strand
AACACCGGGGCAGGGTCTGTGTTATGTTCCTGATCCACCGACTTATTCGACTCCACCAATTTATCCACATCCCGTGTTCACACCAGGAGCTCCTTTTCATTTGGCCCATCCATGGCAGGACACACTGGTGCTGTCCTCGGCATTTGGCGAGGCAATATTCTTGGGTTGTAGTTCCTCATATCAGCATGACCCCCCTAAGGTAGGATTTAACCTAAATGAAGCTTTTACGAGAGAAGCCAGTGCATCACATGCGAAGGAGTATATTAGGAGGAACCCAGATCGTGGCGCGAGACATAGGCAACGTGGGTGTATTTTAACACCAAATGATCCTGAAGATGAGCATTAGAGACCAAGGAAATGAGCCATGTTTAATGTTGTCCATGACATGTTTATTACATGCCATATATGCTACATGTACTATTTGTTTTCAATGTAAATATTAAGTAAGAAGACCATTTTAATTTAACATAATTAAAAAACTATTAATATCAAAGATAAATTTAATGATAATAAGCATAACGTGCTAATAACTTTAATAATGATATGACCAATAATACATACGTCACACGTAGTCAAAAGACAATTACATACAACTACTAGTTTTGGTCATTTTGATTATCATCATCCAAACCATACTCTTGCACAATGCGGGGATATAAACTTCGATTGTGGCCTTCCTACTTACAATAACCACAACGTTGTCTACGTTGTGATTCCCTCCAATCCATTTCGTTCTGTAAACGCGTCAACTTCGGGCGCCCTTTGCTGCGAATCATGGACTCATCTGGAACAATCCTAGGACCACTTCTACCAGCAATGTTGGAGTCATTGCCAATGGGCCACCACTGCCCAGACTACGCATTAATGGCGTTTTCAATTGAATACACAGGGTCCACATACTGATAATAATCAATATCGACTTTGGCACATGCAGCTATGACATGCGAACACGGATATCTGTATGCTTGGAATGCACCACACTCACATTGTCGTGCATTTAAAACAATCGCCCATGTCTGACCACCCTTTTGTGTAACTGGATTGAAAGGTTCTTCAACTTCAAACCTAGTTGATTGAATGTTGTACGAAAGTACGTGTTGCGTGCAAGCATCCTCTATATTATGCATAAACAGATGAACTCAGAGTCTAATTTCTGGTGGTCTTGAGATAGCATCACGTTCATACACGAGTGTCCACTGCCCCATTTAATAATGGTCCATTTATCAGTCTTCTTAGACAATATTGCTCTCATTTTCCATTGGCACTCGTCTGCACTATTCAAACATGTCATTGACAAAACTGTCGGTTTGGATTCCACAACACGATATGACTGGTGTGTCTTCATTGAATAAAGCTTTACAGCCATCTGCACTTCACATTGGTGTCAAACCGTAAACCCGTGTAAAGCTCGTCACCCATACTCTAGTTGACAGGCACATCCGACCCATGAAAAGGAAACTCTTGGTTAGGGTGATCCCAATTGATATATTTGTAGTGGGGTGACATATTCCAAAACGGAGCTTGTGTTTGGCCTAAATATGATTAAACAAAATGCATGAAACAAGTGTTATTAGATTCCAAAAAAAAAAAAATACAAAATAAACATTTGAAATTACCTGCATATTGTGGCTATGGTTCATCAATTGGTAATGATGAACTGATAAGGGACGCAGTAAAAAAATTAGCTGCCAAGCTGTTAGCCTCAAGATTGGCATCAAAGTCGCCATCTACATCTGTATCTGAAGAACTCCTGTCCATAATTTGACCCTCATTTTCATCATCGTCACTTTCATCTCCATCGTCGCTTAAATGCGTGGTAACATGAAGATCAATGTCAACATTCAACTCTGCATGTTCAGCAACATAGTTGAACTCCTATTGAGATGTACCACCTCTTGAATCAATGGACATGTGAGGTTGAGTATGATTTATCTCAGCTGGTAATGAGGAACAACCAGCACTCTCAATGTCAACATATATCTCAAGGATTGTCATGACAAATTGTTATTCAAATGCATTAATCATACACTCAATATCTTCATCGTCACATATTAGAACAGTTGAATATGTGATCAGGTTTTGGCATATCAAAAATCAACAAGTCAAGTTACAAATAGATTGATATCTTGAAAGCTTCAATTTATCAGAAATATTTTTTGGTAACACATCATAAGTGACACCACGTTTAATTTGAATTGTTCTTTTATCACCTTCAAAAGTCAAAGTCATGCCCTGTGGACCATTAAATTTTCTACCATTCGAATAAATAAGAGTAATAATAGAAGTCATTTTTAAAAACCAAAAGAAGATGCAAAAAATGAGAGACGAAAGAAAAATACTAAGAGCATACAAGCAAAAAATAACTTCAACGTGGAATTACAGGAGAGCAAACAGAAGCACGAAAGCAAGAGAGCAAAATTATCAAACACAAAAAAGCATACTTCTACTGCATATCAAGTTCGTATTTATAAACTTAGTAACTCAATTATAAAATAATTAAACGTCATCTCAAAATCAGAATAAGAATCAGAATAGGAATCGAAATCAGAATCAGAATATTACATTGTAACGGATACGAACAGGTGACAATTATCAAATACAAACATATTACATGCATGCGCGGCGAAAATGGACAAGCGGCTTGCTGGATGGGAAAGATTCAAGTGGCGCTGGTCTGACCAGCGTCATTGACTATACAAAAGGCACTAGTCTGACCAGCGCCTTTGACCACAACTGAAAGCACTGGTCTGACCAGCACCTTCTACTAAAAGACAAAATGTGTCGTGTCGGTCAGAAGCTACATCACATATACTGTTTTGCAAAAGACAAAAAATCATGTCATGTATAGAAGGCGCTGCTCTGACCAACGCCTTCTATTACAAGACAAAAATATCACGTCGGTCAAACATGCAAGTGGCACGGGTCTCACTGGCGCCTTGCGTTATTTTGTATGGCGCCAGTTACACTAGCGTCTTTCATACATTTTAAAACAACCCATTTTGTTAAAATATTTTTTTTCTGCATTATTATGATAATTATTTTTTTTTAATACTACTTTGGTTTTTTTGTCGCTTTTGTCATTTAATAGCCTTAAACTACGGTAAAAAAAACCAAATTAGTATTAAAAAAAAACAATTTACCAAAATGATGTAGAAAAAAAACATTTTACCAAAATAATGTAAAAAAAAACATTTTACCAAAATAGGTGGTTTGCAGATGTATAGAAGGCGCTGGTACATGCGAAAAAAAGGAAGGCACTAGTCAAACTAGTGCCTTTTGTGCAGTTAGACGCGTCAGACTGGCGCCTCCTGTATTGTTGACACGTGATAATTTTTTACTTTCGAAAAAACGCATGCTCCGTATCTGCGCACATGCATTGTAATATGAAATATATATATATATATATATATATATATATATATATATATATATATATATATATATATATATATATATTAAAAATTATATATTTTTAATATATATACATAACTTAAAAACGTATAAATATATTAAAATTATTTTTAACCTTAAAAACTTAATACAACTATTTTTCTTCATCTGTGAAAATTTTTTATCTGATTATTATTTTTGGTTTAAACATGATTTTAAACAAAGAAAAAAGACATAATTTGTTGATAAAATTAAAAACAATTGAACGCACCGCATTATACTAAAAATTAATCATTTGTAAATGAAATTCAATTGTTTTACTAGTCTCAACCTAACCTACAGCCCCTGGAAAATCCTATCTTAAATTTTTAATCCACAAGACAATAAACAAGTCTCAAATCAACACTTAACAGTCTTAAATCATTATCAATATGAAAAATATCTATACACACATCATAAATTAACCCAAAACAATATAACAACTTAATGGAATTTTTAAGGGACAACACAATATTGTATTAAAATTAAAAACGTAAACTTCACCAAGTCAGGCTTACCTCTATGATTTCACCAAACAGGCTTCCTCCTTTTTTATTACTAATTTGGCCAAAAAGCCTATATTTGATATTACAATGCATGCGCACGGATATGGAGCATGCGTTTTTTCGAAAGTAGAATTATCAGTATAGGAGGCACCAGTCTGACCAGCACATCTGATTGCACTGGTCTGACCAGCACCTTCTACTACAGTGATTGAATAAGTGGCGTTGGTTTGACCAGCGCCTTCCTTTTTTTCGCATCCACTAGCGCCTTCTATACATCTGCAAACAACCCATCTTGGTAAAATGTTTTTTTTTTACATTATTTTGGTAAATTGTTTTTTTTTAAATACTAATTTGGTTTTTTTACCCTTAAACTACTGTTTCAGTTTTCTTTTTTAACTTTTGATATATAATATCATATTAAAATATAATGTTACAGAGAAATTAACGTTGACGTTAATGTTTCAAATATATATTAAAAGTATTTAACTTTTACATAAAAGCGAAAAAATAACTTAAAAGTATTTATAATATTTCTTAATATAAAATTTTATTCAAATATTCTTAAAATAGTTAAAAAATATTTTACTACAAAATGTATTCTTATACACAAAACATTTGTATCAAACATTTATAACAAATAATATTAGTTAATATATTTTATAAATAATACTAAAATACTTAATATTATTTTATGTAAAATATTATGTAAGAAGTTTTAAATTATTTAGTAAATATTTTGAATATATTTAAATACTATTTTAAAACATTTATTAAATATTTTCGAATTTTGCAGTGCTACTTCAAGTTTAGAAAATCCAAATGTGGTTGTGTCATTTATTATACATGGGAAATAGGTTTAAGCGTAAAATTAATGTGAAACAGCAATATGGAACTAAAAAAAACTAATGAAATAATAGTTATTAATTAATAGTGATAGGAAAATTACTTAATCACCCTTATTTTAGACAAGGAAAAGGTACTTTAGATCTTATTGCTTTTATATATATTAGGCTTAATTGCACTTTGTGTCACTCAAGTTTCATTATTTTGCGAATTTTATCATTATGTTTTTTTTTTTCCGCATTTTGCCACCCTATTTTTAAATCTTGTAAATTTTGTTCAATCATCAATTGTTCATTAAATAAAAATTCGCAAGATTGGGCAAAATTCGCAATATTCCAAAATAAGGTGGTAAAATGCAAGAGAAAAAAATATAGTGACAAAATCCGCAAAATGATGAAACTTAGATGACACAAAATGCAATTAAGCCTATATATTAAGATTAAGATACCCATTCATGAAAAGTTATGACTATTATATATTTCTTATTCCTATTTTGCCCATCATAAATAGAAATAAGATTTATGATATCTACACATTATATAGACCACACTAAATGAGATGTTATAAATCCCAATGAATTTATTCTTATAAGATCACTTTAACAGAGACAAAAATCTTATGGATAACGTATAATACATGATTTAATATTATATGTAGACTCACATCTTAAAAATATCTAACATATGCTGGTTGGCCATTTAGCTTACATGTTTGTGCACAACCCTTTAACCCACCTTACATATATATTATTTTGCAGATCAAGCTTATGCAAACCAAGAGGATAGTCCATGATTATTTCAATGAACCATGGTTTGCTAAAGTAAGGGGTGCGTGGCTTTCAATCTTAGTGTGGTTGATCGCTTGACTTATGTAGAAGATGATGCGATTGTTATGGTGAAACCGCTAAAATTGGATGTCGGTTCGTAGAGGGGTGGAGTTTTGGATTGTTATTCATGGAAGACCTTCCCAATTTATATTTTAGTCCCTCTAAATATACTCAATTTATGTTTTAGTCCCTATAAATACACCTATTTTTTGTTTTGGTCCCTCTAATATACTCAGCTTTTATTTTAGTTCCTCTAACTATATCATGTTGCTAACGTGACATGCCAGGTGGGTTACTGACATGGAATGCCAAATAGGTTGTTGACATGACATGCCAAATCAATTACTGATGTGGAAATTATGTTACACTTAACGGTTTATTGTAATAGCGAGGACCAAAACAATGTAATAAAATATTAGAGGGACCAAAAGCAGAAGAAAAATTTTATAGGGATGAAAAGCTTAAAATGGGTATATAATATGGACTAAAAATATATTTAAGCTTTTTGGATTTTTCATAAAATCATCATTCCTTTCTATTTATTTAAGCTCAATTGCAATTTTGGTCCTACAATTATGCGACTTTAGTCTCCCAAGTTTCAATTGCATGAATTGGGTCCCAAGTATCACAACTGTATAATTTGCTAATTGACAAGTAACATGATAGATGCTAACGTGTTAGTGATATAGCATGCTGATATGGTGCGTGAAAAATAAGAAAAAAATGTAAAAGTATGGGAGGTGGGGATTGAACCCCCACCCTATACTCTAACAACAACACTTAACCATTAAATTAATAGGTTTGATTAATGTATAAATCAAAATTATAATAAATATAACTTAAAAAGAGACAAAAAGTGTATACATATTTACTACTACTAAATATATATATATATATATATATATATATATATATATATATATATATATATATATATATATAATTAATACTAATAAAATTATTAATATTATTAGTATATACTAATAAGATAATATTAATAAATCCAAATTAGTGTATATTAATATACTTCAAAATAAATATACATAAATTGGATGGTGATTGAAATCAATGTTGATGTTGAGCATCAATTTTCATGTTTTAGTCACTAAAATTTATATTTATATCATATATTTTCAATTAACACTCTTATAGTTATAATATATTTATATCTTATCCAATATATTTATATTTATGTAGAAGTATATTAATATATACTAATATATATTTATCAATACTATTTTATTAATATATACTAATAATATTATTAATATTAATTTATTAATGATATTATTAATACTAATAATACACACACACACACATACACACACACACACACACACACACACACACACACACATATATATATATGAATATATAGTTGTAAATATATGTGTAATTTTAGTCATTATTTAAGTTATATATACTATAATTTTGATTTATATACCAAGCAAAATCCATTAGCCTGGTTGTTAAGTGTTGTCCTTAGGGTAGGAAGGGGGGGTTCAATTCCTACTTCTTACATTTTGACAATTTTCTCCTTTTTTTTTTCATCGGCTATTGGTGTTACGTCAGCAAAACATGTTAAATATTTAACAAAAAACTAACAGATGGACCAAAATTACACAATTGTAATGTAAGGCACTCAATTCGAGCAATTGAAACTTGGAGAACCAAACTCACACAATTGTGATACATGGGAGGCCAAAAATACAATTAAGCCTTTTATTTATATTATAAATTCACCTTTCTCCATCAAATCTTAGTTTTTTCATTCATAAATAGTAAATTAGATTAGTGAAAGGGATTAATATCTCACAATGTGATGAATCAATATTCGAATCTTTGTTGGAAGAGATACCCACATTTAGTATCCAATATTGTTTCTAATAGGATTGTTTACAAAAAAAGATACTTATGAAGAGCCCAAAAAAATAATGACTTAATTTTCTAGTTGACTTTAATTTTTATAAGTGTAAAAATGTTTACCTTAACAAGTACCTTAAATATAAATTTGGTTTAATTATTCATTTGATTCCTGTAGTTTACAAAACCTTTTTCTTTTAGTCCTTATACTTAAAAATATCACCTTTTAGTTCCTACATATACCATTTCGAATTCTTTTAGTTCCTACACATTTCATTTTAATCTATTTTAGTCCCAATGGCAAAGACTAAAAGGAATTAAAAATGGTATGTATAGGGATAAAAAGAGGATATTTTTAAGTATAAAGACTAAGAAATTTTTTTTGTAACTATAGGAACCAAATGAGTAATTATTATAAAATTCAACAATCATATCATAAATGACAAATTATGATTAGATAATAGTGCAAAAAATCTTTACACTATCAATATATTATAATTAAATTCTTTTAACTTGTTTTTAAGGAACGATACATGAGTTTTCTATAATTCAAAATTTTAAATATTTTTAGATTTTAACAAACTAAATTTTTTATTTTTTATTAATTAAAATTCATTTGTACCTTTACGAATTCATATTACATAATAAAAAGTATCTTAAAATAGATAAAACAAATATTTTAATTCTAACTAGATATTTTATTTTGATTTGATCCTCAATTATTTTTAAGTTTCATTTTAGAGTCTAATTTTTATATAATAGCAGCGTAAAAAAATTTATATAGCTAGTTGTAACACCAAGTTGCTTTGAGGATCGACAATTGATACTGCAAATTAATATAAGTATTTTTCAACGTGATTTATCATCATTTACACGTTTTCTAAGAAGTCATTCATCCTAAAATTGATCCAAATCATTTTTTATAATCTTATTTTATTTTATTTTATTTAAAATTTTGGTAGTCTAACCTAACTCAACCCACAACTCACTAGGGTTGTGGGTTGAGCTAGGATTTTCAATGCAATCTCAAAACAAGTCCAACCCAAGTCAACCTATTTTTTGGTGGGTTGAGAGCAAGTAGGGATAGATTGACACATTTTGACATGCCTAGCTATCGAAAAGTAGATTTTTTTTATATAGGTAGTATTAATTAATTTTCTATAAGCTATCCTTAACTGTATAGTCTTATAATTGCACATCCTCTAAATCTCTCTCATTTTATTGTGTATTTGATTGATTTGTGTATCATTTTCACTAAAAGTCTATTAAGAGTTACTCCTTGTCTATGTCTCATCTTTTTTGTATTGGCAATCACTTCCCGTCGTCATCAAACACCCTCCATAAATATGATTTTTAAAAAAATTATTATAAAAATTAACAATTTTCAATCATATAATAATGGCTTAAATATATTTTTTGTCCTTGCAATTTAGAGTTTTTTTTAATTTTAGTTCTTACAAATTTTTTGTTTGTTTTAGTCCTTAGAAATTTCAACTAGTTTATTTTTTGCCCATGTTGTCAGTCTAAAAAAGATGACGTGACTAATAGAATGATAATGTTAGCATGCCACATCATCACCTTGATGATGTCATCATGTCACGTTAGCACTAATTTATAGGGACTAGAAACAAAAAATAAATAAATTGCAAGAATTAAAACCAAAATATGACATATTTGCAAGGATAAAAAATATTTAAGTCTTAAATTAAATATTAAAATTAAAATAAAGGCTTAAATATTAAAACATTCTTTCTCTCTGTTTTCACACACTTAACACTCTGACACATTCAACACCCTCAAGCTTTTTGTAAATTCCTACCATAAAAAACAACCCATCACCACTGTCACTGCTGTCACCACCACTATCGTCACCTTTTCCACCATTACCGCCACCACTATCGTTGTCGTTGTCACCGCCATTACTATTGTTGTCATCACTACTGTTGTTGTCGTTGTCACCACCACTACGACTAACACCACCATTGTCTTTGCACCGCCACCACTACAACCAACACCACCATTATTATCACTATCACCACCTTTATGAAAACTATGACATTAAGGTTCTACATTTCCCACCAAAGACTCAACCCATGATGTCACCCTTAAACGTGTCACATATATCAAAAGTCACTACCCATCAAATTTGGAAAGCAATGAGGAGGACACAAATGGTATACGACTCGTTGCCCGTGTTAGTGTTGGTGGAGGAGAAGTGAGCTATGGCAACAGTGGCAACATGTTTAGGAGGAAAGGGTGGAGCTTGGAGAGGAGAGGAAAGGAAAGAGGGGAAGAAAAAGAGTTTGAAGGCAAAAATGGTGCAGAGACGGAGAGGGAAGAAATCAATATTTAAGCCTTTTATTTTGTTTTAATATTTAATTTAAGACTTAAATATTTTTTTGGTCCCTACAAATATCTCAAAATTTTGTTTTAGTTCTTGCAATTTATTTTTGTTTTGTTTCTAATCTGTATAAATTATTCATGACGTGGCTTCCTTACTGACATGGTATAATGGCATTATCATGACATCATCAGGTAATAACATGGCATGATGACATCATCAAATCCGTTAGTCACATCATTTTTTTGTAACAGAAATTAACGACAAAAACAAAAAACAAACAAATTAAAATTTCTAAGGACTAAAGCTTTTCTTTTCTTTTTTTGCAATGATTAAAATAAAAAACGTTAAATTACAAGAACGAAAATATATTTAAGCCTATAATAATTTATGATTAGATGACAATGTAGATTTTTTTTATACTATAAATGTATTCAAATTAAATTCTTCATTTTAACTTGTTATGTCTTTTTGGTTTTAATTTAGCCTTTTTTATCAAGTTTTTTATTTTAGTAGAGATCCAAAATCACTACAATTGACATAAAAATACCATACCACTTTTTTTTGCAAGTAAAAAACATCACAATTAATAAAAGACCAAATAATAAAAAATAAAACTAAAATAAAAAAATTAGAATGTACTAATTTCACCTAAACAATGTGCTACTGAATTTTCACTTCTTTTATTATATTTGAACCGTTAACATTTACTTCATTAGTGCTAAAATTTCGAATGTCAAGCAAAAGCAAAATTGACAATCTCAGGAGTCCAACATTTTGTGACATTTGCAACGAGACAAGTTAGAACGCGGCTTATTAGTTATTTAGTATATGGAATCTCCAAGTAAGTCGTGAATCAGAGTAACGGGTAAGACAAACTTGCGTGGACAACAAGTAGTTGCGTTGGACACGGCACGACGAAGAAGAAAAATTATTAGATAGTTTAGGATTATCATTAAGTGTTTATATTTCAATTAATATTTATATAATATATATTTATAATTTATAATTTATAAAAAAATTAATATTATTTAATTATATATTTTGTAAAAATTCAAAAATTAATCATATTTAATTATACATCATGTAAAGATTAATAGAGACGGTGATGATCTAAATCACTTAATAATCTCTCCAGAAACATAGGTTCATTTGGTGAAGCTAATAAATGATGAACTCATTCAAGTAGCTCCAATCACGGTACTTTAAAAATATCTTAACTATTTAATAATCGTTATATGAGTCTTTCCTCCGATGCTGCTTTTGGATTATTATCGTACTAATTGAATCCACTGTTTATAATAGAGAATGATTATTTTATTAAAGAGCTAATCTTACAATTAACTGTCAGGTCAATTTACTCCAGCTTTCTTCCAGTTCAGTTGCTGACCGCTGAGTTATGAAAGCAATTTAAGCACGAGTTTTGGAGGTGCTCATGAGTCATAAGTATAATGTCTGAATTGACTATAATGTTTGAGACTTGGACCACTATTTAAAACAATAATTATAAATCCTTTTATAATCTATTTTTACAAATTCATTTTATTTATAAAATATTAAATATATTTAGTTTTTATTTAGTATTTATTAAATCAAAGTTCTAAAATTTTGTAAAATAATATTATAGAAAAATATAACATTTCCTTTCCAAAAATTAAAACATTCATTTGGTGACTTCTTTCATCTTTGGGTCACCATAGTCCGCCGAAGTCAGCATTTTACCATTATTAATTCATAAATATTGAACTTGTATTTTGCATGGATTCTAAACTTTAATGATGACGCCATTGATAATCAGCCACTAAATCAAAGAATTCGAGTTAAAGGAGGTTAAAATTAACAATTTTTTTTTTTTGATAAATAACAATATGTTTTCTTAGTAATAGTCTATAGACTCATAGTATAAAAGGATTTTACATTGCTGTTTATGTATTTACAAATTTATGTAATTACATGCTAGTATGTATGGTAAGTTTAATGATTTTTACAATAATAATCTTAAAAATCATACATATTAGTGGTATTAGAGCCTGGCTGTGCAGCATGATGACCTGTCAAAGGAGAAGTATTGAAGTGTGATGAGGGTGATGGTAGATTTGTGTAGAATCCTTATGTCGAAAGTCTTATTGGCAATGAGAAAGCTCTAGGGGCCATAATGGCGGTGCAAGGGCCATCATTGAAATTCGTGGATTTAAAAAAAAAGGCTTTCGCTTGAGAGATGATGGTGGTGCAAGTATCTAGAATATATTAACGGCAATGGCTAAGCTCTAATGGCCATCACTTAATACGGGTGGATAGAAAAAAGGTTTCCGTTTGAGTAGGAGTCATACCATATGAAAGAAACTCACTTGAAGGGGAGATTGGTGGTATGCAAGCGTGTGAAAGAAGTCACACATTAGATAGAGGTGGATATGTTGAGTAAGATATAAGGGACAAAGACCCACAAACCTGATGCTTTAAGGTTTTAGGTTAGATGTGGTGTCAAATTCACTTGTGTGGTTGACTTATTGCCTACTGATGAAGTTCTCCCTGATGTTTTACCCCTCTTATTTCTCAACACATAGTTTCATCCAAATGTAGTTTGGTTGAAGCCTCCAACTTTGATTATTGCCATGCAATATTAGAATATTGGGTTTTAGCCTAATTCAGCCTCACAAAACTGACTTGTAAAGTGAGAATTGTTTCCCATTTATATACACTAATTTGACATCATCACTAGTTGATATAGGATCTCTAACATGTAATAAATAAAGCAAAACACAAATGAATTCATTAGAAAAAAAATTAAAGTAATACTTATAATGAAAAATGATAAAAACTTATCTTAAGTATTTTGACGTCATGTATAAAATTGAATTATAGAGGTCACAATAAAAGAAATTAAATTAAATAAAGAACAATCCAATCACAAAAAGTATATGAAGATTGAAAAAAATATAAAAAGATTATTAAAAAGGGTCTATAATTTATATATAAATATTATGACAAATATTATTACATTATTTAATTAATATAATATTGACCACTTTTGATTTCTATGGTCATTCAATTAATTTTTTTTTTGTTGAAACATTCAATTAATTATTATTATTATAATACAGTTTCATGCATACTTTTATTTTGAATATCGAATTTAATGTGATAACTGAGTAGCAGTAATTTTTCATAATGGAAACAGAAAAGTCAAACTAATATTTAAAAATTGTACTATAAGTGGTAATATTAAACAGAGTTTACTAACACGGCAAAGTATAGTTGGTAGATAATTATGTTTTTTGGGCATGTAGTCAAGGTTTGATTTCAGATTTGTGTATATGAAAGAAAATCTATTAGAAGAAGTCACTCCCTTAAGAGATACCTTGGGATTAGTCTCTAACTCTTGACTGGGGAATATTCTGAGCAACCAAAACAAATATTAAAAGAGTTTAAAGATTATGCAATGATAGTGTAAAAAAATTTACAATATCAACTAATTAAAAATAACCGTTAATATAACTTTTAAGATAAATATTATAAAAGTCAACAAACTTACTATACATGATGATTTGTGATTAAATGACAATATAAAACTATTTTATACTATGAGTGCTTAACTCATTTTCTTATATTAAAATGGCCAAACATTTTACGGATATTTTTTAAGTTATTAAATATGAATTTAATTAAAATATACTGGAAGTGTATTTATATTATATTTAATCTCAGATTTATATATATATAAATAATTTATTAATTTTATAATAATTATTTTAAAGTTAATTTTAAAGATATTTTTTTATTAATTCACAGTATAAATATTTTAAAACTATCATTATATGACAATTAAAGTCATTAAATTTTTCAACTGGCTACTAAATTTTAAAAATTATTGATAAACTACTGGTAGCGTGTTTGATTTTTATTTATAAACACACAAACTGACAAAAGTCCATTTCTCTGATGGTAGTATTACTTTTCCTTTCCTAATCATCGAAAATATAATGCGAGTAACAATAAACATAAATTTTGACATGGCAGGCCGCGGCATGGCAGGGCCGTGTCTGGTCCCCTTTGAGGCAGCCAATACTATCCGTAGTTCACCATTACTGTGAGTATGGGACAACGCATGAACCTCTCTTTGAGAAAAAATATTAAAAAAAAAAAAACGCATGAACCTCACTTGGTTAACAACTTCCCCATGCATACCTCAAACGTAAATACCTCCCTCTTTTAACCAGTATTTAATTTTGGTTATATTTTTATCGTTAAAGTATCATCATTTTTATTCTAAATTTTAATAAATTTTAATTCTTATATTTAATAAATGATATTTTTTTTAATCTTTCATTTAAAACTAGAAACATGTATAGTAAAAGGTTAAAATTACATTATGTTCCACTTCAAAAAAAAATTACATTATGTTATTAAATATAAAAATTTAAATTAAATAGATTTTTTATAAAGATTAAAATAAAAAATTGTGATATTTTTAATTCTTAAAAATATAAGTTGAATTTTATTTATTTAAAATCTAAATTAATAATTATTTAAACATTTATAAAAAAAAATTAACAATTATTAATGACTTAGTTGTCGATAATAATAGTTAGAATTAGAAACAATAAAATTGAATTATAGTTGAGAAGAAAGAAATCTTCTAAATAAAAACCTTAGGGTTAGTTTGATTTGCTTAATTAAAAACATGGTAACGCAAACACAAATATAATTGTTTCATTTTTGATTTAAGAAAAGATTATGGGACAACACAAATCAAGAGAAGATGGACAAGACAAACACTCAATTTTTTGTTACTCAGCATGCCACGGGACAACTTTTTGTCTTAAGTACAAAATACTCAAAACTCAAAGACAAAAATATACCTATACTTATTTCTTATTTAATAATTATATTTTCTTTCCATCGTCTCTCCCCACCACCATTATTGGCACTACCACCACCACACTAACACCAACACCATTGTTGCCGTCAACGCCACCACCCATAACCACCAACGCCATCATCATCATCACTACTGTCGCCACTACTACCATTTATTGCCACTGCTTCCACTATTACTATCACTGTCATTATCGTCATTATCACTACTGCTACCATTATTACTGTCATCGTCGTTGTTGATGTCACTACCACCACCACCACTACCACCATTGACATCCTCATCGTCATTACCACTATTGTTGTCGTATTAAAATAATTAATATAAAGTGTATTAAGATAATTAATATTAAGAAGGATAATGCAGTAAATTTTATATTATTTACTTTTGGTGTCTCTTGCCTATATTGTATCTTAGTGTGTATCAAACACCACACACCACTGTTAAACCGTTAATAAAAGGCCTTCTAAAATTTTATCCAATGATCTCTTTTTGCCGACTCGTCCATGAATGTCACACATTGATCCTTTGCGTAAACCATCAATTATTAGCAACATCAACGACCTCATTCGATGTTGAAAATTTTTTGGACGCTATTCTAATAAATGTTTGACCATTGATAAATCATCTAAAATTTTATAATACCGATGGTTTTTCACACACTGTATGTATAACAAAGTTTCTTTGTAATGATCTTTTATATATTTTTTCCCCCATATACATGCCTTTTCGGCTTTCCATTTTAGAATCTTTCCAGTTACATTATTAATTTATTTTTTTGTACCAATTTACGTTATCTTTCAATTAAGTATAATACGTATCTTTTTTTTTATATATATACCAATTTAATTTCTTTTTTTTATTTCAGCGGAGCCTAAGGAAAAAAAACTACAGAGGAATTAAAGGAGAGTTTTGACACCAATAACATCAAAAAATAACCACTGCCTAACACTAGCCAGAGGATGGATCATACTCCCATAAGCTGAGGGTCCAACTCGCAAGCCATATTGGCCATAGCATCAGCACTCCGATTGCTTCCCCAAAATATAATATGCCTTTACATTTTATTCTTCCTTATTTAATAAAAAAATATTTATAGCATTTGTCGAGAGTAGAATGCGTTCCTTTTACGTGTTAGCGTCTTTTCTTTCTTATTAATAACAAAATAATTACATTCCTTTCCAGTAGCATTGTTAAAAGTAATCTTCATTCTCTTCTCTCTGACGTTTGTTAACGTTTTAGGAGACATTTTAAACAAATTAGTCTGATAACCCCTATCCTATATGGATAAGTTTCTAACAAATAAAGTTTTATTATATATTATAATATTAATGTATTTGTCCATTATTTTCTTAATTCACAAAATATATATTAGTAAATGTTATATAGTATAGATATAAACAATTATGATATTTATATATATATGTCATGATAATAATGTTAAATTAAAAACTTGTATAAAATATAATACACATAACAAATATTTTTTAAGAATTTTGTTAAAAGAAAATATTATTATTGTAATGTCTCATCTCTTGCACAAGTATTAAGTTTATAATTATATTCTTTATAGTATTATGAGTTTTAAAGTATTCATCTGTTATTTTATAATATAAAAATATATATTAGTATATATGTATTTAAATATTTACAAAAGCATATATAAACAGTTATAAATATTGATATATCTCACAAATATATCTTATATCATTTTAATTTATATAAATGTCTCTTTTAAAAATATTAGTTTTATAAATACATTTGTATTTATATTAACTTAGTATATAAACAATTTTAATAAGAGATATTAATAATGAAAATATTTTAAATTAGATTTTTAGTTATTGTTTTTTCCTTAAAAATATGTTTTTCTCCTAATTAAAAAAGTGAAAGAATTAATTAAAAAAAGAAAATAGACCTATATATATTACTTAAATTATATTATCATTATAAATAATGTGAGAATGACATTTGTATTGTTACATAATTTATATATCATTTATATCTATGCACCATCAGGGTGGCAAAGCAAGCTAGCCCAACCTTTTGGCCTACCTCTCGCCAAGTTAGTCCAAAAATAGGTTGGGGTAGGTTGGCCCGTTTATTAAGAGGTGGGTTGAAAGTTTTGGCTTGTCTCGTTTATAAGTGTGCTGGCCCTCCAGAAACTAAAAAAATAAGAAAAAAAGGAGAAAATTAAAGTTCAATAAAAAAATTCAATACAATTATAATTTTTGATTAATTAATTAAAAGTTTATATGCTTTAATGTTAACTTTTTGAATACGTTCAAATATATTGAGTGTATGTAATTCTTGATATTGGTTGCTAATTTACGCTTTTTCTTTTTCTTATTTCTAACTAATACCAAGGGATCAATAAGCAAATAGCAAGTTGCTTTAACTTTACTTGATGATATTTTATCAATAAAGTAATATATTACTTTATTATAGCTAGCTAATATAGCTTTGTTTTAAAACCATAAAATCCTTATTGTTTACCGTTCGTTAATATTTAATTAACTTACCGTTTATAAAAATACTAACAAATATTTCCCTTAATTAATTTAGTGAAAATATTAAATATTGTAAAGTTGAATAATTAAATATTGTGCATTAAAGTTGAAAATATTAAATATTTCCCTTAGTTATATTTAGTGACTATTTTATATTTTAAAAATTCTTTAAAACTTCAAACAAAGGAATCCTAAATTCCCACTAAGTTAAGACGAAAGTTAGGGTGGGAGACCTAGTCATATTTCTCACCATGGGAAAGTATTATAGTCTGTTAGATATTTAGTTTTAAATTGGATGGTTGGGAT
>CM014729.1:101508536-101622353 GCA_004329165.1 Spatholobus suberectus | reverse complement strand
AAAAATCAAAAGGTAGAGTGTATAGTTTGAGAACCCCCTCCATAGGTAAGAAAAGGTACTACTTTTTCTGACAATACATTATTTATACATTATTTTTTTTCTCTTTTTTTTCTAAAATCGGTACCAATTTACTAATTGTTTTTCTTTTCTCATTCTTCCATTGAAAAATGACTTCTTTCTTTGCACCACTTTGTTTTTCTTTCCTCCATTGAAAATTTGTACAAATTTACTTATTGTCTTTTTTTTTAGCCATGTTTTGAGTATCCAAAGCAAACTATTTGAGAAGGAAGATTAGTATTTGTTCTACATTTACTTATATTTATATTCTATGTTTTTATGATTCTTGATTTTAAATTTTCTCCCATTTTGTAAACACTATTTCGCCAAATAATAAGCTAAGGAAGATCAGTATTTATTATTAGAGAACGACTTCCTGATGGGCAAACAACGAGTCTACCCTTTTGATTTTCTATTAGTTTACTTTCCATTCTATGCATATATCATATGTTATTGTAACTAAACAAATCATTTTTTATCACATGTTATTGCAAATTTCAAGTAATTAAGTTGTCATAGGAATGGACATTGCTTATGAATCCTATTTGAACAAAGTAACCACTGTTGAGAAAGTTATAACTCGAAATATCACAAAGCTACAAGATGAAGTTAAAGAATCTTGACCAAGAGCTTCATGAAATGGAAGCAAAGGATATAATAAAGTCAAATATAGATGAATTTTATGGATGCATCTATAATGAAGAAACAAGAGATATATATTTTATATAAATTCATCTTTATTCTTCAGTATTTATTATAGGATTCATAGTTCTATAAAAAGGATCTATTATTAAAGTTATAATTTTGTACCTTTCTCTAATTTATTATTTTATTAATTTTAATATGAATACATTATTTCTTTTAGAGTGTCTTCTCACCTAAATTAATTGAGAATTTTTTTTTATCTAAGCAAATTTGAATTATTTTTTTTACCTAATTAATTTAAATTCAATTACTTGATAACATGTTAAAATTAATTCATGTGTTTGTTTCTATATTTTCCATGTATATTAAATTTGGAATCCAAATTGCATTAGTGTTTTTAATAGTTTTTTAATTCATTATTATAATGATTAATATAAAATTATATGTGTAAATTTCCAATTTAATATTAATAATTTGATTAGATATTCGTTGTATTGTAATTATTTTTTAAATGCAGTAGATAATTTTATGTGCTTAGTACTTGAAAAAATAAAAGTCAATTAAAGATGAATAATAATAAACATATAAGAGTTAATATTACATATTATTAAATTAATGTGAAATATCTTGAAGAATTAATGGAATGCAATATAAATTGTCTATTAAATATTAATATATTACATTTAATAAGTTTAACATTTAATAATAACAATTATTCATACCAGATGAGTTTTAAAATCATACCCAAATGGTTAAGAATAAAAAATTAATTGTATGTAATGATCTTTATTGTTCAAGTTTAGGCTTAATGGTTAAAGTTTGCACATCTAACTCATAAAAAGGTTTGCTCATTTGATACATCATCTTGATTTTTAAATAAAATCTTGGAAGGTATGAATTTAAATTTTAAATGGTCAAGTCTTAATTCTACCATATAGCATTGCTACCATCAACAAGCAATTAGATGCTGGTCAATGAGATTGATTTTTTGAAATCAATGGCTAATTGTTCCACAATATTTTCTTTAGTAAATATACTAAATTAAAAATTTAAATAGAATTTGCCATAGGGTCGATTCTTTGTAGACCTACTAATTGTATTTTCATGCAAATTTAATATATAAATCTTATTTTTAAATTTAATATACAAATACATAATTATATTAATTATGATGATTACGGTTGATATATATATATATATATATATATATTTTATACTTTTCAACTTTATTTGAATTTTTTGCATATTTTGTCTAATATTTAATATTGAAAGCTTGTTTGCTGTCGTTAATTTTACAATTGTTTGACTTTCAACTTTTGAAATAACACAAAAGACTTAAAGGAAGGTTTTAAAGAAGAAGATATAGGAAGTTGTATTATATTATCAAAACAAGGTTCAGCTTTTATTTTAGTTTTTTTATAATTTTTCTGTCAATATCTTTTTTAACTAGATATTTCTTTCCTTGCTTTTTTTCAAATATTTTATTTTTACATCATTTTTCATTTGATTTGTCTTTTTATAAGCAAAATTTATTATATCTCTTTTTATTATTTTTAATATATTTCTCCAATATTGACATTCACAAACTCAAAACACTATAACGTCAAATCAAATGCATTGAAGAAAGATGGATAGTGATGTATCAAATATGAATGAGGTCAACCTCACTTGGACTGAGAACAAGAAATAGATAGCTTTTATTATATATTAAATTGTGTAACCTTTTCTTTATTAGGCCAAGTCAATCGAGAAATACCAATTTATTTTTATTTTAATTTTAATAGAGACTCATAGTAAGCTTTATAAGAAAGATAGGAAAGAAGAGATAAGGAAATAAAAAAGAAAAAGAACATAATGCAGGAATTTAAACTCGCACACTTACAATTTAAGGTGATTAAGTAATTAAGGTGATTATAATGAGTATATATTTTGACTATTAAATTAATCAATTAAATTCTTAAATTTTGTATAGATTTTGATTTTTTATATTATGGTAATAAGTTTATCAAAATTATGGTTTTTTTTTTTGTAATTATGGTAATTAATTACCAAGTGAACAATTTTTCCATTTTAATTCATAAAAAATACATAATGATATTAATTAAGGTAATTATAATCAATAAGGTTTTTATGATTTGAACATTCAAATTGATAAGAAAATTATATATTCTGATTTAAATTAATTAATAATACAAATATATATTATAATTCAATTATGATAGATTTAATTTTCATGGAACAAAATCTTGCATAATTCTAAATTCGCACACTACAATGTACATCTTATAACTTGATGTATTGAATGAACTTTAGGGAGAGATTACCAATTCACTTAACAACATTCAATAAATTAAACTTTAACTCTACAACGTAAAATTATTTATATTTCATTAAAATTGATAAAATCAATGATATTGTTAAATGAAATATTTCTTCTATTATGAAATATTATCATTTAAAAAGGGTGTATAAGGATTAACAAATCAATAATTCTCCTATGTTTAAAATATATTTTAAGACAAAATTATTCTTTTATGAATTAAGACTAGAAATTCTTAATATTTTATCTCTTAAAAATAAAATAAACTACTTTATAACTATCAAAACATAATATTTTAAAAAAAGTGTAGAAGAAAGATAAAGTTAGAAAAAAATAATAAATATTCTTATGATGTTTTAAAATAAAAATAGTTAAATGACAATAATTTCAAAATAGAAGAAATAGATAGTTAATAAGAATAGGGAATATTGGATGAAAAAAATAGTTTTAAAGTTTCTAATATACTAAATGTTACGTCCTCATAGACACTCATTAGTCTAATCTAATGATATAATAGAGTATTATTGTCACTACCACTAACATTTCATTCACATTTAGTGAGAAAAATGGTAATTTATAACAGTTAAATGATCTTAACTATTTTAAAGTATACTTATATTATTATTGCTGCTATTATCAATCATGTAATGCATAATAAATAATTTATAAACATATTAATTCAAATTTATCACTTCTTATAAGTGCCCACATACTTATAATATTATCAAATCATTCTATTTATTATTATTATTATTATTATTATTATTTATAAATCAGTCAAATATAGTATGATAGCAAAATATCACACACACACACACACACACACACACACACACACACACATATATATATATATAAAATTTTTGCCTATTAAAAAGAAATTTGAGATGTGATAATGTGATCTCCACTGAATGTATTCTAATTAACACTACAAATCAAATTTATTTACACTTAAAATCACACTCAATATATTAAACTTATACATATAAAGTAATAAATCAATAAATTTAAATAACAAGTAATTATCAAAATATTTTAATAAATATTTATTACATTCAATCAAATATGAATCATGTCACATTTCAATATGAAATTAGAAACTTTTTCATATAAAATAATCTTTCTCTTTTATTAATTTTTTTATTGGTTTAAATTTAGCATTCTATAATTTTAACATTAAATTTTGACATTTATCAAGTTATATTACTATTGTTACTATACCAGTCATGTAGGTCATAATAAATATTTGGTTTAATTACATTTTTTGCCCTCAAAGTTTTACAATTTTGTGAATTTTTCCATCAATTTTCTTTTCACAAAATTTACCCCTAATTTACAAAATATCACGAATTTTTCCCCAAGAAAAAAAATACCACAATTAAAGGCAAAATTGTCTCAAAATTATCTAATTGTGATGATTTAAGGGAAAAACAACCACAAAATGTATTAATTGTGGATTTTTTTTTAATGTTAAGGCAAAATTTGTGATATTTGTAAATTGAAGGGGGCAAAATTTGCGAAATTGTGAAACTTTGAGAGCAAAGAGTTCAATTAAGCCTAAATATTTTACTAACGTGATTAATTCAAATATAATTTAAATTAAATTAAAAATCATACAAAAAAATCACTTACTTATAAATACTCATAAAACCTTGCTCAATTCTTAATACACACACAATTTCAATGATCCAACCGTTAAATTAAAAGATTTTATTGAGTAAATCAAGTCTACAAATTTTTATAAAGTTTGAAAACTATTTGATACTTTATTAAGTAAATTCAAATTAATGTATAATATACTTTTTTAAATCATAAGTAAAGAGTTTAATGGCTATACACTGTCAATGTAAAAATTATACTGTTAACCAATTAGAAATCATTGTTGGTATGACTTTTAAGGTAATTATTGTAAAAGCCAACAAACTTACCATACATGGTAATTTATGATTAGATGACAATGTAAAACTCCTTTACATTGTCAGTGCATAGCCTTTTTTCAATAAGATTAACCAACTACAAATGTCTGATTTATCTAAAATTTAGTATGCATGATCGTTGAGATAATATCAAAATATTTAACAATTGAATCATTAAAATTTAATATAAATCATGAGTTATTGAGTGAAGTAACTCTACTAAGTTATTTTTAGAATAACTTGATCCTCATCCTATATATATATGGTGACAACGAACTGGTAGTAAAGGTGGCCAATGATTTTGGTTCTCAGTTTTAATTGTTTTTATTTTTTAAAATTAGTTTATGTATGAGTTGATTGATCCCTAATTTATATAGTGGGTTAAATATATAAGAGCACAAATTAACATTTTCTATAAATGAAGAGTGATATTGATGATTGAATTCATGAAAATACTTGAATCAACAAAAAGATTAATTAATTAAATTTGTAAGCAATGATTATAATTATTTTAATTGTGCATTTAATGAATTAAAAAATATTTTATTTCAGTAGAAAAATAATATTTGAAATATATATATATATATATATATATATATATATATATATTTATTTATTTATTTATTTATTTATTTATTTAAGGTGGAGAACCTTGGAGGGAGAAAGCCTGAAAAAAGGTTCTTTCCTTTGGTCCCACCGAGCAACGAACAAAACCCGGAAGAAAGTGTTGGTCTGTTACATTACATTACCGCGCTTTGCTTCCTGTTCTGTTCGTGTTTCTTCTGAGTCTCTTCTTGTCATGGCTGCGCCTATTCTCTCTTACTCGACCCTGTCCTCCTCTTCCCTCTCCAAACCCTCTTCTTTCCCATTCTGCAACACAGCAACCACCACCAGCGCTTCTTTTCTCCACAGCAAATCTCTCCAGACCGCTCTCTCTTACGCCGCAAACAAACCCCCTTCCCCTTTGGCGTGCAGAAACAACCGAAACCCAAACCCTTTCGTCTCCGACGACGAAAAGCCGCGCGAAGAGTGCGGCGTGGTGGGCATCCACGGCGACCCCGAAGCCTCCCGCCTCTGCTACCTCGCCCTCCACGCCCTCCAGCACCGCGGCCAGGAAGGCGCCGGCATCGTCGCCGTCCGCGACAGCGTCCTCCACTCCGTCACCGGCGTCGGCCTCGTCTCCGACGTCTTCGACGAGTCCAAGCTGTCCCAGTTGGGCGGCACCTCCGCCATCGGCCACGTCCGCTACTCTACCGCCGGCCAATCCAAACTCGCCAACGTGCAGCCCTTCGTGGCGGGCTACCGCTTCGGCTCGGTGGCGGTGGCGCACAACGGCAACTTCGTCAACTACCGGTCCCTCAGGGCGAAACTGGAGCACAACGGCTCCATCTTCAGCACGACCTCCGACACCGAGGTGGTCCTCCACCTCATCGCCACCTCCAAACACAGACCCTTCCTCTTGAGAGTCCTCGACGCCTGCGAGAACCTTCGAGGCGCGTATTCCCTCGTGTTCGTCACTGAGGACGAGAAGCTCGTCGCGGTGAGGGACCCCTTCGGGTTTCGACCCTTGGTCATGGGAAGGAGGCCAAACGGCGCTGTCGTTTTCGCCTCGGAAACCTGCGCCCTGGACTTGATAGAAGCCGCGTACGAGAGGGAGGTGTACCCGGGTGAGGTCGTAGTGGTGGACCACACCGGAACCCAATCCCTCTGCCTCGTGCCTCGTCCGGAGCCAAAGCAGTGTGTCTTCGAGCACATATACTTCGCGCTCCCGAATTCGGTTGTTTTCGGGAGGTCCGTGTATGAGTCTAGAAAAAAATTCGGGGAAATGTTGGCGACCGAGAGTCCCGTGGAGTGTGACGTTGTCATAGCGGTTCCCGATTCTGGGGTTGTGGCTGCGCTTGGTTATGCTGCCAAGGCTGGGGTCCCCTTTCAGCAGGGGCTGATTAGGTCGCACTATGTGGGGCGGACTTTTATTGAACCCTCGCAGAAGATTAGGGACTTTGGGGTGAAGCTGAAGCTGTCGCCGGTTCGCGCCGTGCTTGAGGGAGCGGGTTGTGGTTGTGGATGACTCCATCGTGAGAGGTACGACGTCGTCGAAGATTGTGAGGCTCATAAAGGAGGCCGGGGCCAAGGAGGTTCACGTCAGGATTGCGTGCCCGCCGATTGTTGGGTCGTGTTATTATGGGGTGGACACGCCGAGTTCGGAGGAGTTGGTATCGAACAGGATGAGTGTGGAGGAAGTGAGGGAGTTTATTGGGTCGGATTCGCTCGCTTTTCTTCCCTTGGATAGCCTGAAGATCTTGCTCGGGAGTGATGCTCCCAACTACTGCTATGCTTGCTTCTCCGGGATGTACCCTGTTGAGCCCGCCGAGCTCAAAATGAACAGGCTTGGTGAGTTTTGGGACGATGGCTTCAATGGGAGTCTGGAGCATATGGATCAGGAGGAGGTCAAGATTGTTAGTGTCTGAGAGGTAAGGCATTGGGTTGGGTACATAAATGTCAAACCATACAGTTTAACTATACAATAGTTTGCAGGAGTTCTGGATTCTGAAGGCCGATGCTTAATAATTACTGATCGTGTATTAAGATCATCTGATATTTGTTTGGAGCTTTTCTTGTTTAGAATTGCAGGGATACACCACATTCATTTCTGAAATTATGATTTTTCTCAATGTAGTTTCTGAAATTACAAAAAATATTATTATGATATTTCAAATTATGAAACATCATTACTTTAATCTTTTTCTTTTGTAATTTCAAAGGACTGTTGGTCAGTAATATTAAAATAATGTTATTAGGTAATTTTAAAGACTTTCTTTTGACTAAAATAATACTTTTATAATTATAGAGAGTAAATGGTCAATACTCATAATTTCAAGGTTTAGTTTAGTATTTGAGCCTTTAAAATTTAAATAGATTGTACAAGATTAAGAATTGGGGACTTATTTATTTATTTTTTATAAACTCCAGATTTTACCTTTTTTCCGATGTAGGATGTTTTTCTCTAGTATATAGCCATACTTATATCAGCTGCGAAGAGTATTAAGTCAGCGAGTGACTAACCTCTCTCTCTCTCTCTCTTTTTACTTATCTTTTCTTTTAAATTAAAAAAAAAATCTTCCAACTAATTTCTATTAGAGCTTTACCTTTTCACTTTTCTTAAAAGACAACTGATTTTTAAAGTTTTTTAACATAGTTTATGTTCCAATTTCTCCTTTAATATATATATATATATATTGGTGACAATCTAAAAATATATATTAAACACTACTTAAGAATAGAAATTCATTTATATTTTACCTCATTATCTAAGTGTTCTATTAATGGCAAATGTCCATTACATTTTCTTCCTTTGAAAAATATATTTTAAATTTGATCCTTAGTCAATGTAATATTTTTTTATATTATATGTTGATATATGTTTAAACCATTTACTGTTTTTTAATTGTTGTAATTATTTTCTAAAAATTTAACAATGTCTGTGATTAGATAATTAAAGGTCAAGACTCACGGCATATTAAAATTAAATTCTAGTGACTAATCGATTGGTTTTGTTGCAAACGCCATCGCCTTATTCTTTCAATATAGACACATTTAATCCTTCATCCATTCAAGTGCAATTAATATTAATATTAATATATATTATAAAGGACGGAATGTCACATTTTGACAACTTTCTTTAAACGGCGTATTAATACAACCTCAAAATAACGAAATAATGTCTTGTAAGCAGAAAAAGAGAACCATCTCTACTAAAAACAGAAAAAATCACTTGTTACAAAACGTGATGTTGATCCCAAAACAAAAAACCGCTGTTACGAAATGTTACCAATAGAGAAACAAAAACACATAACAAAAACTCATTTGATTTTGCTTTGTTTAGCTGTTCGTCTCTTGAAAATGTATCCAGAGAGTTTTTACGTTAGAACGAAAACAAATTTACAAGAATTGTCTGCATATTAATACCTTAATTCATTCGAGTCATCCTTTTAAATTATTAATAGTGTCGCCAAATTATGTCTTATCAGGATCCCTCGCTTAAATAGTATGGTATCAAGGATGGTGACACGTGTTTGGTTCACTTTTTCCCCACCTATACTTTCACACACCACTTCATTTTCAACATCACTTCAATCAATGAAAGAACCGGGAAACTCATATAGCATTGAAACTGAAACAGATTGAAGCATGGGTCGCTCCCAATCCGAATTCTCTCTAACCACCGTCTCACGACATAAATGAGTATTGCTAGCAGAAAATTCAAATTGAATCGAGCATGCGAGTTGGCATGACTAAAAACAATTAATGCTTTACATTTCAAATGTCAATGTTTATTAAATGTAGTTTCTTAGTAGAGGACTGAAACTATTGTATATGGGCAAAAAATTCAAGGTCAATGATGAACAACTCCCCCAATGAAACAAATAGATAAGAATGCTGACAAATGTCTCTTCGGCTTTTTCAAGCTAAACCGGGCAGTAAGAAATAGGGAAGGCATCAAATACCCACATATGTCTCTTCATGAGTCAACAGTTGAGAAGAAAATGGTTCTCATCAGAATCAGCACCGAAAATTATCTTCAGAATCAACCATTTTCAGCTCTATCGTAAGCATTTGATTTATGCTTTGGTGCAAATGTAAAGCCATCTGGAACCTTGCCAAGTAACATCTCTGATATTCTTATCTGTGTATGAAAAGGAATATGTAAAATAAGGTAAAAAAATATGAAAAGGAATATGTAAATTAACATCTCTGATATTCTTATCTGTGTATGAAAAGAAATATGTAAAATAAGGAAAAAAAAGTGAAAAGGAATATGTAAATTAAGTAAAAAATTCTTTAGCAGAGCATGAGGGAGTGGGATATTATGCTATGATAAGATGTTTTAATAAGAAATATGCTCAAAGGACAATATGCTGCATTAAATTTATAGCCACAGTCTATTCCAAAAAATGATTTCATATTCCTTATTGGGTCTCACTTTACCTCTGGCAATAGAACTACCTTGCATCTGATCTATTTTCCATACTAGGGCTTCTCCATATATGCCCAAATCACCTAACAAGACACTCTACCATTTTTATCTACAACAGGTGCTACCCCATCTTTTCTCCAATGCATTTATTCTTAATCTTATCTTGTCTAGTATGTCTATTCATCCATAGTCCTCAACTTATATAAACCTTTTATATAAGCTAATCATTAATTAATTATTATCCTTATTTGCTTAATCGAAGGTAACTTAAAAGATTATATTTAAAACCAATCCATAAAGTGTAAATAAATAATTAGGAAGTGTTGTTAGTCTCGATCTTCATCTTTCACAAGGCACATTTCTCTACTGTCTACATCCTGTGTTTAATTAAACTATTTTCTGCTGTTTGAAGCAGCACATGTCAGAAAACACCCCCATGAAGTCATTTTCGCTAAAGAAATTGACAAAGAGAGCCTTAATAACTTGAAATAAAAGGGAACTGCATACCCAATCAGCTGCAGAGTCTGAGGCCATTAGTGTCTCAAGCTCATCACGCCCATAGTAAGATGGTGGACGCCAGTTTATTCGTTGCGGAACCACATCCAAAAGACCAACAGGTATATACCTACAAGTGTAGCTAAGCCATTCCAACAAGAACCGCCTCGTGGTCTCAACCCCTGTAGCACAATGTATAAAAAAAAACTCCACAATTGTAAGAAAACAAGAGAAAATAGGCAAACTTAAACTGGGGAACAAAACATAAACAATACTTGCTATCAAAATTTGATTATGCACCATATATACATGTATACGAATAAACTTGTCAATCTTAAATGACACTTCCCAAAACTATAAGTTCCTAGACCCAAAGGCCCCTTCCCCAACACAATCATTGTATCCTTTGCAAGGAAAAAAGACAATAACCAAAGCTGTATAGAGATCATTCATGCTTTGCATAAGACAAATAAAAGCTTCAATGCCTGTTTTTGTTTTTATTTTGAGGCAGGTAGCAGTAGCTATTGTAATTATTTCACAACAGCGGGAAAGAATTCAAATATGCATATAATTATATAATCCAGCTACTCCATCAATAAAGTATACCTTTTGTGTCAGAACCCCAGTGTTCAAGGCCAAAACTCACAAAATCTTTGAGAATATTTAGACGCTCTCCAGAACTGATGTCCCAATGTTTCTGTTCCTTGATTTCAGTAAATATCCAAGGCTGCACAACACAGTCATTAGTTGACACAATTCAAAAAAAATACTGTCAAGGTCAGGCAACCATAATGCTTCCGATGAAGAGAACTAGCATGAGACATGATACTCAATGACAAACTAAAATAAATGAGAATGGTCAGTTGAACCATGGTGATACTAACTTTAATCAGTGCACCACGAGCAATCATGGATGTAGCAAGTTCAGGGCATTCGGTCCTGTGGTTGTTCCAGTCTAGAAATGAAAAACATCTCCATTCCCCACTACTGGCAATGTAATAGGGGCTTTCCTGGCACACTGGTAAATGTAGTCCCAGTCAGCAAGCTTGATATAGCGTTGTTGACGTGACCTACCATGTATTGTCACGGCACTGGCTCCCCAAGATCCAATGTCTGCTATCAGAGAATCAATGCGATTCTTCCCTTCAAAATAAGCAGTCCGTACCTGGTTCAATAGATAAGTGGTATGTACACATCTTGAGAAAGCTTATTAAGGAGTTTAAGAAGTATGAGAAGACAACTTTTTGGTTTTTCTGGCAAAGGTGACAGGACCTGGTCCACAATGTAAAAATTTCAGAGCAACAAAATAGAGGAAGCTATTAAGATGCTAACTGGAATGACACAAATCATTGTGCCCAACTGTGTAGTGTTTAGCATGGCAAATACCTTGACAGTTATTGGTTTATCTACTGTGCCAGAAGCTACTTCTACAATACTTTCATCCGCATTGGTTTTGTTAGAAGAGCTGACCCAGCACCCTTATTCACAACAATGTCAATAGGGCAACCCATATTTATATCAATAAAATCTATTGTACATTCTTGCTCTATTAGTTCAACTGTTCGTGCCACAGTATCCGGATATGCCCCACAGATTTGTACACCAAATAAATCTTCAGATGAATGACGTCTTAGCAATGCCCATTCCGAGGCTTGACCCTATAACAAAAGTAATATCACAACAAATAGAATGTAAATACAGCTTTGTCATTGAAAAAAAAAATGGTTGGAAAAGGGATGATGTTAGAGTTGCACAGAATAAAACAGGGATGATCAGAGAAAAAAATTATCTACTTCCGCTCTTGATTTTATATCATCAGTCCACAACTGAGTTTTAGGCAAGCATATGGCCTTAATGCTTACAAAATTAGGGATTCTACATTCAAAAGCAGACCTTAATGCAACATTGTCGATCTATAGGGATATAAATCAACTTGACTTGATAAATTAATTTTTGGGAAGAAAAGACAGAGATACCAAACTATGTGGGAACTGCCTGAAATTCATATCACATAATACCAAAGTTTATTAGATCAAGCACTGCTAAAACTTTAACAGTTGTCAGTATGCCAGGAAACAAACTCCAGAAAGAAGATATATATCATACTGAGAATGAAAGAAAGCAACCAAACCAACAAGCAAAAAATCCATATAGGTACCTGCAAAAGATTTGTGCACATTGCCATTTCACCACAAGTTATATCAGCTCCTAATACTTTGCAAACTCTCCGGAAAGGGAGATTCCAACAGTGGTCAAGGGTGCAAGATACAACTTCTCCCTGAAATCAATAAGCTTCTTTTCACGTGAGTGCAGCTTCAGGCTTAGATCAGTTTCTGGGATTATAGCATCAGTTCCAGCTTCTTGTTCAGTTTTTATGCAACTTCTTTCAACAATTTGCTCAGTATCAGTCACACCTGTTTCAGCAGTATGAAGCCAAGTTACACATACTGGACTTGAAGTCAAAGAAATATTAGATAAGTCATCATATCAATCATAAACTAGAATTCTTGAGTCGAAAATGAAGCTATGACCTTCATTTTCTGCCTCCTTAGGACCATAATTTTCTTCAGTTTTTCTTCTCTTCTGGGGACAAAGTACATCAGATTCAGATTTTCCATCTATGTCATTGTCATCATCTTTCATAACTTCTGCAGAGCATTCTAACTTAGAACCTGAGTCAGAGGTAACAACACAAGAGGCACTGTCATCAGAATGATCATGCTTATTTGAACCAGTGTCACCTCCATCTTTATTTTCCAAGTCATTCCTTTTTGACTTAGAGAGTCCCTACAACATTTTTTAGAGAGAGAGAGAGAGAAACATTAATCAAAATGAAATGAAAAAAATAAATAAAAGAAAACTAAAAACTAAAAGGAAGTTACATGTACATCAAAGCCAGATTTAGGGTTGGACTATGACCAAAGAGGAAGACTAACAAAGGCATTTTGTACCTAGTATTTTAGCAAGTTCACTATTAGACTTCACACTGAACAAGAATTAGGAAATAAAAATACAAGCATGTTAATGAAGATTTACATGGGCATTGGACATTTAAATCCACCCAGTTTAATTTAATCTCTGAATATGTAAGACAAAACTTTAAACTTTAAAGTGCCTCAAAATACATCTTAGTCGTGTAGTTTGCTTCACAACCAACGAAGCAACAAAAATGGCAAGAATGCCACACTTCTAACCTTATTTAAACTTTAATTTATTCCCCAACAACAGGTAAAACCTTCATCCTCGATGGCATTTTCCAAGGTAAGGACAAACAAAACATAAAAACATAGATGAAAAGCAACAAAAAGTAACAATAAATAACATACCACGAGGCCAAGACTTTTGAGTTTGGCATCTGCCTTGGAGAAGCTCATCTTGTTTTTCCACAAAAGCTTTTGAACATCTTTGTTCAATCCATTCACCTCAGAACTATTCCTGAGACCATTCAGATTGCCAGAAGGCACACCACCATCTTCATGCGTACTTGAAAATCTACACGCTAACCCATAAGGGCAAGAACCTCCAGATTTAAGGAAAGGACACTGTCCCTCTAGATCAGCCGGTTTCTGCAGTTATTAACAATTAGGGTTGACACAATCAGTTCATAAACAAACCAATGCCGGAATCAAAGCAATTCAGTAACTACCTGTGCCTTGAAGCCTTCCAAATCATGGCTGAAACGACACTTGTCTTTGTAAGGACATGAACTAACATCCCCTGTCTTCGCAATTTCCGGACATAGGTTTCGTGCTGACTTCTGTTCCTGCAATGTTCAAAAGCAACCAAAGTTCGCAACGATTGAAATGCCCAAAGAGATGTATGCATACAGAAGTATATAGCATTTGCTACGCAAATAAATGAGTACAGTAGTTCACCTGACGACGTTCGCGTTTGAGCTGGCGCTTAGACTTCTTCTCCTTGGCCAGAGCAGAGGTTTTGTTATCGTTGGGAACAGAAACGTCGTCGTTTGGAGAGGAATCCCGAGCTGGAGGAGGACGGAGGAAATCCTTCTTGACGGGGGCTATGGCCCTGGCGACCAGTTGCTCTGGGGTTTGCTCGGCAACCACCGAGCCTCCTTGGTCGCGCTCATCCTCGTCCATGTCGTGTTAAGGTTGTTGCTCGTAATTTGTTTGTTAAGCTCTTGTGAGAAGGGAATAGTAGGGTTTAATGAAAGTTAACAAAATTTCTCGTGTCATTCCGTCGCTCTCAGGTCTTGCCCTTTTGGGAAAAAGAATAAAAAATATATATAAAGTAATGATGAAAAAATTTATAAGAAAATGTCAGAAGTGGGATTTGAACCCACGCCCTCTCACGAGGACCAGAACTTGAGTCTGGCGCCTTAGACCACTCGGCCATCCTGACTGATAGCTACGACCATCCGTAAAATATGTTATGTTCGTTCCAAAGACGTATCGTGGCCACTGGAAGATGAGTGTCAACGGGAGAAGGCAAAACGGTGTCATTTGAAGATAAAATTAAAAAGACTAGTAACAATAAGAAAATTATACCGTGAATACTGTTTTTATATTTTTCATATATTTTATTTTTTAAAAAACCATTTTATCAAGAAATTAATTAAAATCAAATTGTTGAATTTTTAATTTATTAAATATTTTTATATTTATATCGTCTTTAAGTTGAAATAGAAATGAGTTAATAATTTTAAGTTGAATTAGAAATAAATGTTTATAATATATAAAGATGTGAGATAGTTTAAGAACTTCATTTAAATTTTTTTTTCTAATTATATGATTGAAGAAAAAAGTTGTTTAAATATTAAAAAAAATGTGTTATAAAAGAATGCATGAAACAATTATCAAATAAGTTTTACAATTATCATGACTGAAGATGTTCTTATTGAGCACACTCCATAGGTTACGAGTGTTTTGATTAGTTTTTTTTTTTTTTAAGATAATTTTAGAACATTGGATTAGTTTCTCATTTTTACTTGTTTGTAAGTAAATTTAACTTGGAGACTTATCCATTGCATGGAGGATGAGACAAGCTCTTATTATGAAGAAAAAAATATTATCAGTTTTTTTTTTGCCATATATTTCTATAACTTTGAACCCGTTAAATTTAAACGTAAGCATATTTGAGTTTAAACTTTTTTCGGACATTAGTATTTTTATCAAAACAAAATTTATTTTACTTAACCTTAATAAATTTAAAATCTTGAATCCGTATAATTCAAATTTTGATGATTTTTTATAAAATATTTTATTTTTATTGAAATATAAAAAATTGAAACAACTCAAATAAAAAATTATAAGATTTAAATTTTAAAATAAAGGAAACAAAAGTGCTTTTACAAAACTATAAAGTATTTTTTCCAAAGAGTAAGGAAACGAAAGTTTTTTATAAAAATAAATTGTAAGGTATTTTATTCAAAGAATAAGAAATAATGTTAATTTATTTAATTTTTATGAAAGGTGATGAAGATCCAAAGAATTTAAGGTCCCTTTTGGTGGCTAAGAGATGATAATTATCATCCTATCTTGCTGTAATTAGTTCTTTGATATACTAAGGATCCGTTTGGAGTCAGAATATGATTGAATAGGATAGGATATGATAGCAGAATAAGTTATAATCTTATTTAATGTTTGGTGCACATCATATAATAATAGGATAAAACATAAACATGTTCAAATGATAAATTACTATTTTGTTAAAATTACATATAATTTTCTAGAGAGTAACTTTTAAGGTAATTTTTATTTTTACAAAAAAAAAATAATTTTAACTATAGTACACAATATTATTTTTTATTTATGTAGTTACTTTTCTTAAAATTATAAAATATATATATAATATTTTTAAAATTATAATTATTATTCAAATATTTTTCTTTAAAACACATTTAAATATTAATTATTTAAATTTTAATATTTTAATTAATAATATACTTTAAATTTACATATCAAAATTATTATTACTATATATATATATATATATATATATAAACATAATATATAGTAATATATATTAAATTATAAAATATTACTATATATTATAAATATTTTATTATTATTATTATTATACATATCATCATAATATATATATATATATATATATATATATATATATATATATATATATATATATAAATCTTATATATATTTTTCAAAATAATGTTATATCTGTTTATATAAAATTATATATATATAAAGAGAGGGAGAGGGGGGAGCTTATCTTATCATGTTGCTTCTTAACCCAACATCCTCCTCGGATAAGAAATACACTAGAGCAACAGGATAAGATAAAAATAGGATAATGTAACGACTCAACTGTCGCTACTAAACAATCCTACTAAACCTACTCTTAACTTCATATCATGTAAATGAAAATCATAACATATATATATTTGAAACATACACATATTAAGAGATTCACCCGTCTCTCCTGCTATCATACATCATAGCCTGTACGACTTACCAGCTAACAAAGGAATGGGAATACTATCAAACCATGTCATAACAAAACAATATACATCACCGGGGAGGGGGATACAAAACACACTCCTTATAACTGGTCACACTATACAACTCTAGATCAAAAGATTGAGACTGAATATACAACAAAAGAAGCAAAAGCTTGACTCCTCAAGCCACATGTGTCTAGCTTGCAGCTCCATCCTTAATTCTAAGAAGCTGGGTCCATTGAAACATCGTCATTTGCTTCCATGCCATAAGACGTGATCACCATAGGCACACTAGCACAACAACAACAATAAGACATCCAACAACAACAAAACAAGGCAAGGGTAAGCTTATAAAAAACACAACATAACACATGAATTCTGAAACCATTAACGTATTCCTAACATTCACACTCATACACACACACACACACACACACACACACACACACACACATAGCATTCATTCACATATCAAAAGTTCTCAGTCAAGAACTCTACATCACAACCAATCCACCACAACTATGTCAATGCATGATGACATGACTCGAGAGAAATTTCACAACATCTTGGCCGATCAGTCAGGTCTCAGCCCCTACTATGGCCTATCCAAGCACCATTCAAGAATTGCCAAAACTCTGATCTGTGGATAAGCTTAGTAGTTTGTTAAGATAAGTGTATATGGGTAGTGGCTTACCATGACACAAGGCCTACATCGCCTTGCCCTCCTACGGAATCACTCATCCACTCATCCCCGAAGGCCCAACTATAAAACCCCACGTCTTATCCAGGTACTAAGTTGGAGGCCCAACTGAGTTGCAACTCTAGTCATCATCCGACTTACGTGCCTGCCCACACCATGGCATGAGGCCCACACAACCTCAGCTGACAACATATGCATGAATGCATACAACATACCACAACATTAGCCTAACAACAACAAGTCAACATATATATATATATATATATATATATATATATATATATATATATATATATATATATATATATATATATATATATATATAAGGCGACATACACACACCACGTGGCCTACTCAACACCACCTGTGGTCCAACAATTATTATTAACACCCTACAGGCCCATTCTAGCCTCAAGCATAGTTAACAGGTAAGGCCCTATCCAAGCAGCTAATACCTCGAGAGAAATCTCACACAACAATTCATTCATTTCTAGTGGAGGTCCTATCTAAGCAACTTCCACTTCACAACAGATCTACCAATCAACCACAATTTAGAAACCAATACCCTCTTTGAAAACCATTTGAAACATTTGTAAATCTTGAGGTTCACAAAAACCTTTGAAATAATTCACTTTCGTTAATTTAAAGAAATCATATTTAAATTAGACAACTTTCCATCATTCCTAAATAGGACTTTTGAAAATGTATAATACCCTTTTTATATGTGTATATACACAATATTTCACATTTTGAACTAAAAACTTTAAAATCTGAAATAGTACATTCAATTCTGAAATAACAGATTAAGTATTGTAGTAATAGATTATATCAATTTAGTAAAAATGCACTAGAATTTGTTTTCCAGCAGGAATAATCAATTATGGATTCTCATAATCGATTATTGCAGAACCAGTGTCAGGAAAAATTTTGCTGAAGCCCAAATAATTGATTATAAGATCCCATAATCGATTATTCCAGAACCGAAATCATGAAAACAGCTTCTAAAACTCCAGATAATCGATTATGAAGCTCCCATAATCGATTATTTGTGATAGGATTGCGAACAAATGCTATTTTCTACAAAAAAACTCATACCATTCAACCACATAAACCCAGATTTTCAAATCAATGGGGTTCCAACAACATCAATCCACCTTAACCAAGTTCATACACATTAGATTACACAACAAATTCAACATTTCACACAAATCATAGTTTCTCATTCAAATTTCAGAATTTTCTCTTCAAAACCCTTTTTCATCCAAAACCAACGAAAATGGCAACATCCACAAAGATTTAAAACCGTTTTCAAAGCAAGAAATCAGCATATCAACAATCACCAACACAGAACAATGAATTTGTAAGCTTTCCTTACCTCTTGGAGCTTCCAGAAATCCAAATTTGGGGAAAAGAAAACATGAGAAATACAAAGTCTTGAGCCAAATCCTCAATGCAACCACTACTCCTCACCAAAGGAATGGAAAAGGACTATGAATCTTGTGTCTAACTCAATGGTTTTGGGAGAATTTGGGAGAGATGAGAGGAAGAGAACGAGAGAGTGAAAGAGTGAGAGATGAGAAGAAGGGGAAATCTGAGAATGAGAGAAAAAAATGAGAGGAAGGGGTTTAATATCCCCTTTTAATTCTCCTGGGCCTAACAAAAAGGCTCTAGGTCTACTCAAGCTCATGGTCTATTTATTTGTTCTCCAAAACTCACAACTAATTTGACTCAACTATTTTCCTTTCAACAACTTAAACAACCACCAACAACACCTTTAATTTGGCTCAAGCGTATTTTTCTCAATTCCCTAAACTCAAGCAGGAATTCCAAGACAACAACCTAAAACTAAAATCACACAACAACAATGATCAACAACAATAATTTATTTATTTATGTTAAACACCATGATTACATATTAATTTCCACTTTTTAGTTATTAAACCACTAAATCATATATTAAGGAAAACACCGTGTTACAGATAACGTTATCATATCTTGGTGGTGCAACAAACAACAAATTACAACAAGATATGATAATCATATCATATCTTATCCTATTATATCCTGGCCACCAAACGGACCCTAATAAGATGTGATTTTCTTATTCTACTACCTAGTTAGTGCGGTGTATTTCTTATCCTAAAAGGGGTTAGGTTAGAATGCAATATGATAGGATAGTATCTCTCACACGAACACAAACACCACCTCCAATTGTAGTCGCCACCACCTTTACCACCACCACCACCACCACCACCCTTGCCATCGTTGTTGTAGCTACCATTGCTGCTACTACTGCCATAGTCACCACCATCACTATCATTATCACCATTATTGTCATCATCACCATTATTGTCATTGCTATCGCCACCATCACCAACACACCTAACGTTGTTGCCACCATCATCACCACTGCTTTCACTGCTACTACCACTATCACAACTACCACCATCGTCACCACCTCCACATGGTGATGGTGGTGGTGGTCAATGTGGTAGCTACGGTTTTAAGTGGATCTTTTAATCTCAGTCTTCTATTTTAATTTAAGAATTGAGATTAATAATTCTCATTCTTACCTACTGAAGTTATTCTCATATGATATGTCTCCTTATATATATATATATATATATAATATTATTATTTATAATATATAAGATTTATATAAATATATAATGATATGTATTATATATAATATATATATTGAATTTAAAATATATTATTAATTAAAACATTAAAAATAAATAATTATTATTCAAATATATTTAAGAAAAATATTTGAATAATAATTAAAAAATTTAAAAACGTATTTAAGAAAAATAGCTACATAAATATAAAGTAATTTTGTATAATTTAGTTAAAATTATATAGTTTTATAATTTTTATAATTTGTAAAAATTAAAAATAAATTAAATTTACTTTTTAGATAATTGTATGTAATTTTGTCATTTGAGCACAATTTATATCCTATCTTATCATTATTTGGTCATTGTCAAATACGAGACAAATAACACAATAATATTATATGGTATGCACCAAACATTGGATAGGATTAAAACTTGTCCTACTCTTATACTAATATGTTGTTATCATGCTCTCATATCCTATTATATCTTGACTATTAAATGAGTCCTAAAATTTGAAAAAAAATAATAAAAGGGATCAAAGTGATTTTTTTTGTTTCCCACAGATGGTTTGAAGACAATTCTTTCCAAGACATGATTAGATACTAAATGCGGACACCACTAAATATGGACACTAAAAGGATCAAAGTGAACCAACATAGTGTGCCATAATTGGCATATAACTTTACTCCTTAAGTATGTGGTCAGGATTCGATGCTCAAATTCGTGTGTACAGAAAAATATCTGTTAAAAGATGTCAATCCTTTTAATAAATCTCAGTACCTTGAGAAATTAGTCTCTAACTTCTGGACTGAAATCACCCTAAATTCACCCAAAAAAGGATTGAAGTGATAGTGAAAATATATAAAATCAAATAGGTACAAAAATGGTAATTTATTTGATAGTTATTAACAATGGGAAATTTTTTAAAATTTTGAAATTTCATAAGGATAGAATGAAGATTTGTAAGTCTATAAAAGGATATGTACACTTAAAAAATTGGGAGGATGCTTGTGAGCTTAAAAGAAAGAAAAAAAATGTGTGTTCTAAGAAGTAAAGTGTTCTCAAATGTTGTGACTCCATATTTAAGAGGAGATTGATTCCATGACCTTAGTTAAGGGAAAAGAGTGTCAAACCACTCTAGTCATTTAAAATGTTACCTACCCCATTATTCCTATCTAGTGATTTAGATTGAGAGCGAAATGTTTAAAAACATTAACAATGACTTGATTGATCAATGGTTTTAAAATATGAATTTACATAGAAAAAATTATAAGGCATGTGATTTATTTCATTATATATTAAAAATTTATATGATTTCAATATTTTTATTATACATTTAATTTTATATTATAATAATTATCGTCATTTTAAATTTTGTATTAAATTGTTCTTATTGGTTAGGAGGGTCATAGATTTACTACTGACTCGTTCTAAATTGATAAGTTAATTAAAAGTTGAAAGTTAACTTTAGTTTAAAAGTGTTAGTTGAATGTTAAAGTTAAAAATTATTAATTTAGCTTCTTATATTATAAGTATTTAATAAAATTATTGTTAAACAAGATGATAAATATAAAAAAAAAACATATTTATATCATTTATATATATACTTTTTGTTTTATAGATAATATTTTTAGGTAATTATGGTTATAGGTTTGTTAATTAAGTTTGAAGTCATATTTTTTTTATTACAAAAATCTTATAATTTTTATTTAATGATCAATTATTTTGTTACAAATTTAAAATAAATAGTGTAATAATTAAAACAAATAATTAAATTTTAATAGAGATTTTTTATTAAATAAATAAATAATATAATATTAAATGAGGTAAGAAATAAGGAATTGTAACAAAATATTAAGGATATAATGTAAAAAATAATAATAACCTATAAATTCAAATATTATTTTAAATAGCGTCTGAAAAATATAAGTTTGTTTGAACAAAATAGACATACTTAATAAGATAAACCTAATTATTAAGTACATATTTTGTTCAAACAAATTTATTAGTTAAATAAATTATAAATTAACTAAAATTAACTATTGAACACACTCTTAAATGAATAGGGTGTTTGGTTTAACTTTAATTTTAACAAAATCAATTCCAAAATTCGTGTTAACAAAGAAGCAACAAATAATAACTTTAAAATTTTAATGTTTTTTATGTACGTTTGGTGGCTTCAATGCCAAACCAAACATACTAGAAGCCAAGTTCTTTATTTGCTTTTTTTTTTCTAAATTTTTGCGATAATGGAGACTGAAACCTATGATTAGGGGATATCTAGTTGATGATTGGGACTTATTGGCAAAGAATGATTAAAAACTTCATTTTTTTTATAGGCAATTGCTAAACACACCTTCGAAATTGCAAAATATACCCCCTCTTTTAATTTTTGCTATTTTTCTTCTTCTAAAAAATACCCCTTTTTCAAAATCTTCTTTTCAGAAACAATATAGTGAAAGTAGGTCGAGGAAGGAATCAAAATGGGCTGTGATGGGAAGTACATTGTCTTGGATTGCAATTGTTGAAAAGGATGGCCACAAGAGTGGCGCAAGCCAAAATAATAGCAAAGCAATATATATTTGAATATAAAAGGATGATGAAATAGCTTCCAATGTGCTAACAGTAAACTTTGTGATGGGAAAAAAAAACAACTAACCTTGAAAAGCTTGACAAAATAGAAGAATTAAGCAAAACACCATGTTTCCTGTAAGAATAAATGTATCTAGAACCAAAACCTATATTAGATATTTAGAATGGAAGCAATAATACAAAGAAACAAAAAAAAAAAGGGTATAAAGTGATTTCGTTAGCAATTGCAAAAACTATCAATTATGATGACAACAAATTTAAGCAAACAACTGTGCTTAGACTAGCTTGTTTCCCATTGTTCAACTTTTTTCTTTACAAACCAAAAAACCTGAGTCAAATAGACCATGCAAAGGGAACAACAGTGATAATTCAGTAAATTGTGCAAAGAAATTGTCATAATTTCCTTCAATTGCGAACATCAAGTTTTCGATCTCAACAATCAACGACCAACTCAACAGAAATAGAATATTTGAGAGGATAGAAAATTTAGGTGCCACTACTGCAAGCGAGTATTCGCAAACTTGCAAGCATTCTAGGTGCAGTACTGATGTTGTTGCATATGAGGTGAGAATAGAAACAGGTGCTATGGAGCGTTTTTAGTCATTGTGGATTTGAAAACACCTCACCCTCTAGTGCTTTTCTTTTGTGAGCATTTTGGTTGCCCCCGCCAATTCAGTACCCTCCATTTACTTACAAGCCCCTTCTAGTGCAACTCCTGTAGCCATCTTCAATTCTTGTCAACAATTGCAATCCAACACAAAGCACTTCTCATCATGACCCATTTTGATTCCTTTCACGAATTATTGTTCACCCCATTGCTTTCGGGAAAAAAACTCTTAGAATTTTAACACTTTTGAAATTTTAACACTTTCGGCTCAAAAGTGTTAAAATTTTAACACATTCCGAAATTTATTTTCTGGAAAGGGTTATTTTGGAGGGGGAAAAAAAACAAAAAATGTAAACGGAGGTATATTTAGTAATTTAAAGGGCAATTGCCTTTTTTGTATGCAATAATCAATCACAAGTGATATGACAAGGGGAAGGCAGGCCTGAACCTGGTTTGGAGGCCCATCGCATTAAGAGAATTGGAAATGTCGGGTCATTTGACCCGCCCAATTTGACATTCAAGTCAAGTCGGGTACAGGAACGTGAGATTATAAAGGGAATGGAACGTCGAGACCCCACGTTTCTTCACGGCAACAGAATCATCGAGACACGGAGATCGGCCTCTCCCAAGGATTTGAATTCCTCAGATCTATCCGACGTCGTTGCAGATCCACCAACGCTCATGGCTGCCTTCAGCGGTGATGAAACGGCACCGTTTTTCGGCTTCCTTGGAGCCGCAGCTGCCCTCGTCTTCTCCTGTAATCCACTCTCTTCATTTCCCGCATCACTTCATTGTATCTCAATTAGATCCGTGTTCATGGTTTCATTATATATATAATCCTTTCATGAATTTCACTTTTAACCCAATTTTATGCTCGCATGCTCAAAGCCGTGCATTTCTCGTTATTATTTTGTATTTTTAATTGTGCTTTGATCGGATTTGGGGCAATTGATGTTTGAGATTCAATTAGTTACTGCAAATCGTTAGGTTTAATATGTGAATTCTGAAAATTGATTGATCTCCGTCTCTGATTAAATCAGAATAATTTCATGAACAGAGAGTCATTTCTCACACGTGTGAAAGTGATTGATCGAATCTTTGGGTTGTTTGAAGCGATAAAATTTGTGAGCTTATCAGGAATTTCTATTTGAATTGTTGATAGGTATGGGAGCTGCCTATGGCACAGCGAAGAGTGGCGTGGGCGTGGCTTCCATGGGTGTGATGAGACCCGAGCTGGTGATGAAGTCTATTGTTCCTGTTGTCATGGCTGGAGTTTTGGGTATTTATGGCCTTATTATTGCTGTTATAATCAGCACCGGTATTAATCCAAGGCCAAATCTTATTACCTTTTTGATGGTTATGCACATCTCTCCTCTGGTCTTGCCTGTGGCTTGGCTGGCCTCTCTGCTGGCATGGCTATTGGTATTGTTGGTGATGCTGGTGTTAGGTATAACCCTTTTCTACTTTGTTTTTGATTTATGATTTGTTTCTTATTTGCTGTTTTTTTAAGGCCTTGTTGAATTTACAATATTGCATAGTGACATTCAACTCTTGATCCACTGACTTTTACATGAAAGACATTCTACATATACCTATACATTATTGCCTTTTTTGGATAAACTTATCAATAAGTACTTATAGGAAAAGAAAACAAGAAGATAAAATAAATTAAGTGTCTCTCATAAGATAAAATTATCTTGTGCACAAATTAAAATCAGCTTTCGAAGAAGCTAAACGGGAGAACTTCTATAAATTAACTTATGTATAAGGTAATTTTAACTTATGATGGAGAAGCTTAATTCATTTTACCTTCTATTTCATTCTCTAATAAGTGCTTATTGAAAAGTTTATCCAAACAGAGCCATGTGTTTTTAGTAAAGCTATCAATGATTCAAAATATATGTCCTTGAGTACATCTTTGCATTGCTGAACAATTCTTTCAGGTAGGACAGTTCAATATGTTTCTAGCTCTTTCAACCGTCAAATAGCGTATGATCCCTCATGGAGCATATATCTATTTGCCTTTACTAGCGTGCATTTGTTGTGAATTTGACAGTGGATTTTCCTTTTACATTAATACCAATTGTATCAATCTACTTTCTGCAGAGCCAATGCACAGCAGCCAAAACTTTTTGTTGGAATGATTCTCATCCTCATTTTTGCTGAAGCTCTTGCCCTTTATGGTCTCATTGTTGGTATTATCCTGTCTTCTCGTGCTGGCCAGTCTAGAGCCGAATGAGAAAGGAATTGTGCTGGAAAATATTCTTTGACCACCTATCGTTTAATCTCCTTATAAAAGGGGTGAGGGAGGTAATTATTAGTTGTTGCGAGGTTAGCTATGTTCAGGCAGCATTTGCAGGCTTTAGCAATTGTGTGAAAGTTCAATTCGCCATTTGTGGTGTTTGTTTGTATAATTAGGTCTATCTTTACTTAATAAAGCTTCTTAAGCTTCCTCTTTTTTTTTTTCCCCTTTATTGATCGTATTATGCCATATCATCTCTGACCTTATATATATTTTTTGGGCTGCTGAAACTGGTGCATGTAATGATTTGGCTAGCAATGAAACATATTTCATGGGTCTTTCCAAGTTGGATATTGGTAACAGCTGCTTTTTGTGGTATATTCTCGTAGTTTGTGGTTAGGTGAAGAATGAATCATATTATTGAAAGAGAACACATGTTTAACTCAAAGAACTGATATGAAAGAAACGAATTACTAAATAACTAGTAAGTGTCCCTGTAAATGAGTAACAGAAGTTTGGCTTGTTGTTGACTTGCTGTTATCCACGTGGAGAATTATGTTTGTGAATGCATAAAGGTTATGCTTTGGCAGTTGCTACGTAAGCTGCCGGGTTTGGTGGGTTACACATTCAAAATTAGTGTTATTTTCAGTCATTTGAGTGTTACAAGTGAGCTGGAATATGATTCTGTTATTTTCAGTCGTTTGATTGTAATCTTCAATTACAGTAGCCTTTTGAGCTCTTTTGAGTTTGGTAGAAATTGTTTTATGCTTTTGGAAATATTTAATGCAGGCAATTTTACTTTGTAATTTGAATATGGTTTCCATTAGTTCAACTATAACTTGGTAGAGTTTTAAGCAATGTTTTTAAAACTGGACCGGTCATTGAACCGGTCAAGGTATTGGTTCAAGGTTCAATGGTTTAACTGAGGTTGAACAGTGGTTAAACTGGTATTAATAAAATAATAATAATATTATTAATTAAATAATATATAAAATAATATTAAAAAACATAATATCATAATTTTGTAATACTAAAAATTAAAAATAAAATATAATTTTATAGATTTTTTACATTTATAATATCTATAAGTGCAAATCAAATGTGTTATGATACTTAAGTATAAGTTTTAACTATACACATCAACATTTATTAATAAAAACAATTTTATATTTAAAATAAAAAAGAAAATGATAAGTACTTTAAGTTGGTTTTATTTTTTATAAGAAAAAAATTAAAATAATGTATTAAGTATTTTTTTTTTACCTGCTATGAACTGGTTTTTGGCCGATTGTTGGCCGGTTTGACTGATTTTTCGATTCTTTGACCGGTTTTTCTTCAAGTCGGTTTTGGGAGTTATTTGAACCAGTTAGGTGATCGGTTCAACGGTTTTTTGGTCTGACCGGTCCAGTTGGTTTTCAAAACAGTGGTTTTAAGCATGTATTTCCTAAATTAATATTTTTAGGGTTTAAATATTTTTTTTGTTCTTCAAATTTGGGTTAAGTTTACTTTTGGTCCTTCAAATTTAAGGGTATTTTTTTAGTCTCCTTAATTTGAAAATTGCCCACTTTTAGTCCTTAGCAAGGACTAAAAAAAATCACAAATAGGGACTAAAAGTGGGTTATTTCTAAATTAGAATTACTAAAAAAATCACTTTCAAATTTGAAAGACTAAAAACGAACTTGGTCTAAATTTGACGAATCAAAAAGATATTTAAGTCTACTTTTAGCCTTTGTTTGGTAAAGAGGAAAGAAATAAATAATAAATAAGTTAAGATGTGAGAAATAGATAAGAGATAATTTGAAATTTTAGGTTGTTTGGTAGGAGAAAAGTAGATAAGAAATAAGAGAGAGATAGAAAGGTAAATGAAAGTAAATGAGAAATAGAGTAGAAATAAGTAGTAGGACCCAATGAGACCTACCCTTATAGTATAAAATTTTATTTCTATTTTTCTTGTAACAAATAAGTAAAATTTGCACAAACTCTAATAATTTCTTCATCTATCCCTCATTCTCCTTCAAACCAAACAAAGGCTTAGGGTTAGTTTATTGTTAAAACTTTAATTAGAAGCAATTGACAGAAATAATACTATTTTGAAATGGCACAACAAAATCACTGCCTGTATGTTTGGGATCAATACTTTCAGGGGTTGATTTTATTTAAAAATGAGAATTTTTGTTTATAATGATTTAAAATAATGATTGATTTGATTTTGAATTTCTTTTATCTGAACTAAGAAATCTATTCAAATCGGATTCAATTAACAGATTGGTTTTTTTCGTACCCTATGTTTGGATAAAATAAAGAGGAAAGAAAATTTTTGAAATTTAAACAATTTCTCTTATTTGATTGAAGAGAAAGTTTGATTTTAACAAATAAAAGTTTCAAAATTTTGTTTTTCATTTTCTTCTAATTCAAATTTTAAATTCTTTTCTCTTATTTTTTTTCACTTCATCCAAAGGATTAATGTGTGTCTTAAGTTTTTAAAAGAATTAGAATTTAAAAAAAACATTTTTCGGATTATTTTGATAATATAATTACATTTTAAAATAAAAGTATTTTGTATAATTGTAACTACAAGCTAAATAACTTTTATTTATATAAAATCTCTAAAAAGGTATATCAATTTTTTACATAATTTTTAAATAACATTTTTGAAATGTGGTACATTTTTTTTTTAATTTTTAATTTTTAATTTTTAAATAAGCTTACATAACTTTAAATATACATTCCTTTTTTGTTTTATTAAAATCCCGTCGTCAAATCCCTTTGGGAGAAACATCCACGTTTAATGTTCAATCATATTTTAAGTATAATTGTTCGGGACTCATAAGAAATAGAAAAAATACCTCATCCTATGTAGATGCCCCTCGCTAATTCAAATTTGATTCAACTTATTTTTTTAAAATATAAAAATATTTCGTATAATTTAAACTTTTCTGAGCAAGTAATTACTTTATTAAGTGCAGATGTCACCCTTCAACTGCGCAACCACAACTACAATCATTTGCAAAGTATACAAATTAACTATAAGCATAAAGTTGTAACCTTAATCAACATTTCATACTTAATGATCATTAATATTCCATCCAGTGACTACATTTTTTTAGGAAGCCCTTTTTTTTTTTTCAAATAAAACGCATAGAAATAACTATGAGCGCGAAATATTATCTCTTAAAAAGAAAAAATAAATTATCAACACGAAATAATAACTAGGGATGTTCATCGGATCGAATTGATCTGATGAATTTGATAATTCAAACCAATAAATTGTATTGGATCGGTATGGTTAATTGGTTCATTTTATTAGAAATACAAACCAAACCAAGTGTAATAAGTTTGGTTCTCAAATTTATCTATGTTAAACCTAAACCAACTCGCTGACTCGATCAATTATTTTTCTTAACTCTAGATTAATACATTTTAGACTTTGGTATTAATTTTTTTTCCTATTTTTGTCTTTTTGCCATTCATTTATTTTGATCTTTTTATGATCTTATCTAATGTGACCAATTGTCTTAATTTAATCATATTTATTTTGCATTTTTTTATCATATTTTAAGTAAAGAAATTAATGAGAAATATAAAGTGATAACTATATAAAAAATAAATATTTAGTCATTAAAGAAGAAGAAATAATTTTACATTGCACTAATATAAAATTAAAAATTTATATAAAATAGACAATAATTAAAGCTAAAATTTTAAAAAATAAAATAATTTATTTTTTATCATAACCTAATGATTTGAATCAAACCAAATCAATCTGATCTTAATCAGATTAGTAAAAAAGAAAAAATCAAAACATGAACAAAACCAACTCAATTAAATATGATTGGTTCATATTTAATTTTTTCCTAAACTTGAACCAATTCAACCTGTGAATACCTCAAATAATAACATCAATTAATATTTCCAAGGATTTAAGCAAAACAACATTATTTGGAAGGCAATGATTATCAATATACTATCCGGCGACTTTGAATATTATTTTTATTGAATACATTCTTTTTTCTAATAAAATATTTATTTATTTTGTAATTATTAAGTTTTGAAACATAATCATATTTTTTTAAAAATTTTCTTGAAAATTATAAATAATTATTTTTTCAAAATAAATTGAACCAAACAAACACTTGTTAAATTAAGAAGACAACTTAATAGCATATGAGAGGGTTGCCTGGGTAGGAGGCCCCAAAATAACAAGAAGCCAGGCCCAATCCACGAAGTGACAAAAACTCATTGATAAAGATGAGAAAAATGCAGTATATCATTCAAACATTCACCATAGACTAGACCAGACTAAATTTTTAAAATTTCCAATGAGTAAAGTCACCTATTTAATCTAGATAGCCTTTAAATTTGGTTGAAGTGAACAATTCGTCTATCGCTAAAACAATCTTAAAAACACATTATAACTTTTGGGACCAAAGCAAAATTCCCCCTTCTCATCATAGGATATTGAGGTTCAATATCTTTTTGATTTAATATGTTCCTTAGGCATAATTAAAAAGTCAATCATGATTTATAAAGGGAATTTCTGAATGTACTCCTTTTTTTCTTCAATACATCATTTTTTTTTGTTTTTTATATTTTAAAAATATCTCTCCTTTTCTAATATATATAAAATCCCCTCCCTTTTCCTCTCATGTTCCATCTTCCTTTCTTCTCTCTCAACATCTCCTCCTCCCTTTTGCATAACCATCATCTCTGTTCTTCACTAGCATCAACACACACCGCTCCTTTTTTAGCCACCACATAGTTGTCTTCATTAGTTAATTTCACGATTCTTTTCCATGTTTCACAAATTTATTAAGATTGCATTTGATTGTCTTTTGAAAACTAATTTCCAAAAGACTTCAAGTTGAATTTCAAAAACTAGTTTTCGGAATGGACTTGGTTGGTGATGATATGCTAATACATCTTGTGGCAAATTGGCTCACTACTACACACTCATCTACCAAAAAGGGTGTTAGACTGTTTAGGCACATGCAAGGCATTTTTTACTCTCCCTGGTTGATTATTGGTCATGTGCCTTTGGTTGAGGATTGTGATAAGAGGTGTCTTAACTATGACAATCACACTCTTAAAGATGTCATGAGAAGACCATAAGCATTAGATCCAAAATAGTGTGTGGATGGCTACATGCACCTGTTCCACCTCATTTTCCACCCTTACCTCATACCCCAACAATAAAGAGATCCTTCGAAAGCCTTAGTACAACTCCCTACTAGTTAAACAAAGTCTAGTTTGAATGACTCTCATGCTTGTTCGATAAGTGTATTTGTATTTACTCTTATTATGTATTTTATGATAATCATACTTTTACGGTCCTTAGTTATGATGTACTCTTTTTCTAGAAACAAATTGAGAGGATTTCTAAGCTACTTCAATCCATGCTTGATCTCAGGATGGTCACATGCAGGATTGACACTTGGAACTCCATGCAAAAGGCATTGAACATCTCACGAGCCGACACTGACGCAAGTTGTACATATCGAAGGAAGAGCCCGTAAATGACTTGTATTTTATTAGTATTTGACTTGTAGTTGAACCATCTTGTATTTCATATTATATATTATATTACTATGTTATCTTCTTTTTAATTGCATAACACTCGAAAGCATAAATTTAATTTAAACAAATTCTAAAATTTAATTTTTGGAATTGTTAGATTTTTATAATATTTTGAAAACAGAATTTCAAAATATAATTAAATGTTAACTATTCTAAAAGAGTTTAATGGTCATGCACCGTCAGTGTAAAAAGTTTTACATTGTCAATCAATCAAAAATTCCATTGATATGACTTTTAAAGTATTTATTATAAAAGTCAACAAACTTACAATAAATGGTGATTTGTAATTGGATAATAATGTAAAATTACTTTATACTGTCAGTGTATGGCCTGTTTTCTCTTCTAAAAATTAAATTCTAGAATATAATTAAATTTATAATATTCCAAATTTAGTTTTCGGAATATTATAAAAACTATATTCCAAAACTAATTTCAAGAGGTTTACATATTTCTAAACATACATTTTGTAAATTACTTTTCATGAAAATTATTTTTAATAAAAATACAAAAACCGAAAGGAAGGTGCAAAAAAAAAAGGGTGCAAATTAAATTCCCTTTTATGAATCAATAGTAATCCAGCACATTCCAACAATTTGGGCCCAAATGTGATAGATTAGTACGAACTGCCAAAGATACTAGACGTTTTGTTTAGAAAGCCCAAATGTGCTGTTCTTGACAATCAAGGTTACTCGTTAATCGAGGCCCAGCCCATCATGTTCATTTATATAGTTGATTCTACTTTTTGATCTGCAAAGGCTCTTCAAGGGTTGCTAAGAAACATTTTTTGCCGATTAAAAAGCTTAATTTCTGCATCACAAGTCACAAGACTTAACCTACTAGGGTCAGCCTAATAATCAGAGGGTTTTGATAGTTTACACAAAATCTTAGATTCGAACTCTATTGCTATCATTATACTCCAAAGCAAAAGTCACAAGACTCAAAACCATGAACATAGAGAATACTTGATGTATATATTATTTACATTTATGTAAATTAATAGAATTGAGACAAAGCGCGTGTATAGAAAATAAAGTGAAATCAGTTACAAACAAACGATAAAAATTATGAGTATAGAAAATAAAGTGAAATCAGTTATAAACAAGTGATACAAATTATGAATAAATAGTTTATGCATTGATGGTGTAAAAGGGTTTTTTATACTGTCATCTAATTACAAACCATTATATATGGTAAGTTTGTTGATTTTTACAAAAATTGTCTTAAAAGTCTTACCAACAATGATTTTTGATAGTTCACGATGTAAATTTTTTTTACATTGATAATGTATAGAAATTAAACTAAACAACTATATAGGTGTGATTGAGATGACGTGTTGAAAGCATTATTCAACTTATTTTAATAAGCTATTCAAGGGAGTTAATGAAATTAATTTACAACTTATATAAAAATAATTTAATCTTATTTTTTCTTTGATGATAGAAATAACATATAAGCACTTATACATACATATATATATATATATATATATATATATATATATGATGTTTAATAAGTGTTTAACTAAACTATTTATCCAAACAAAATCTTAAATAAAAATAAAAACAGCTTTCATTACACCTTATACATTTTTTATTCAAACATTTTATATTTTTTTCTTTTACTAATGTACATAAATCAATGATATGTTACACTTCTTTTATATTTTTATTAGTTGTTGAATTGAAATTTCGAAATGATAGATTTAATTTGAGTAGTTGAAAAATTATGAGAACTAAATATAAGAAATTAGAATGAAGAGAACTAAAATCGAAAATAAATTAAAGTATGAAGACGAAAAATATAATTAAACCTAAAAGAAAAAAAAATGTTTTCATAGATGTAACTTGTCATATGCCAAAAAACGTTTTTGCTCTTGTTACTCAAAACAAAAATTCCAAAAAGTCATTTACTTTTAATAAACCCATTCCTGATCTTATAAGATATTGGATTTGAATCCGTACATTATCACAACTTAGAAAACATTATTTTCGTAAGTTTTGATAACGATTAAAATAATTATTGTGTAATAATATTATCAAAACCGTTGTTTAATAATAAAAAAAATGTCTATACATAATAATAATAATAATAATAATAATAATAATAAAATAATAATTTAAGAATGTAATAAATAATTACATAATAATAATAATTTATTTATACATAAATCTTAAATATCATAAAAATATGATAATAAAATAATATAAATATTATAGCTATTAGGTAAGCAAGATTTAGTGGTTAATAATATATATATATATATATATATATATATATATATATATATATATTATTATTATTATTCAGTACTTGTTCGATCATATTTAGCACATATAAATTCATAAAATCAGTATTTGATTTTATTAATAACAGCATCATTCGCACCCATCGTACTCAAATGAAAATGAGATCCTATATACACGTAACTGTATGCCCATAAGTATCAGAATGATAAAGTTGCTTAATAGTTAATACCCTGATCAGCAAACTCCCCTTTTTACATGAAATGATTAGGTAATCTTGGATCAGCACGTGTTCATGATTTTGGATAATATTTATGTGACACATATTTAAGTTTTTTAATTTTAAAAAAAGAATTAATAATGCTCAATTATGTGTTATATAAAAATTAATTGGACTATGATGGTTTCGGATATCTAATAATTTTTCCCTGTTTGCCATAAGAATTATTCATAACCTTGGACTTCTCTTCATCGAGTTTCTTTTCCACTGGCTTCTTCTCTATCTTGGGTGCCACACTGCCGCTAGGTGAAAGCCATAATCTTGAACAAAGATCGGTGTCGCAGCGTTGAGACGCTGTCGAATTTTAGCCTCGTGATTTTGGGTTGGGAATCGTCCCCACTTTGGGTGATCAAATTGTATTTTTGTGTATTTTTTCTAAAAATAAAACATCGATTCTCTTTCTCTTCTTTTTTTTCCAAAGAGGGTCTCTTTAGCAAGGATCAGGGTTGTAACACGATGGGTGTGATGTCATTATGCTAGTGAGCTTAATGAATAATTAAAATATCCATTATAATGAATTTTGACTAAAATTAAGTAGTTTTTAAAATAAATAAAATAAAATAAATTAAACGTTGTAACATGTCAAACAGCTTAAACTTATGTTCTAAAACTGGTATTTTTAACATTAAGGCCATATTTTAAAGAAAAATAGATTAAACGCTATCTTGATGTTATTGGCAGCGAATTGTGATAAGGGCGGCTCCTTTAAACGTCTAATATGACCGAAAAATATAGAGACCTAGACGGGGAGAGAGAGACATATCAATATATAATGTAATACCTCATCCTTTTACCTCTGACGGGATAAGTGTAAATATTCTGTAAGTATTTTATGAGTTTGAAAGTTTTTTCGTTCCTTCTTAATTCCATCAATCTAATACAACCTTCATTTTAACATATCAATATTTTATAAATAAGCAATACATGCACTCACAGTGTAAAAGATTTTTATATTATCATTTAATTACAAATTATTATTTATGCTAAACTTTTATAATAAACACTAATTTTTGATTAGTTAACACTGTAAAATTTTTTACATTAATAATAAATATAAATTAAACTCATATTTTATTTCATTATTTTATTGAAAAACTTTCATTAAACGACTAAAGAGTAAAGAGAAACTATTTTATTTCATTCTTTCTTAATTCCATCTATCTAAACAACTTTCATTTTCACTTAAAATTTATCCCAATTTATATCATTCCTATTTTTTTAATTCCTATTTCTTTCCATTTTTTATTTGCTATTCAAACAAAGTGTAAATTAAGATATCATTCTTTTATATCCTAAATTTTTTGTGGGTTCTACCATTATCTTCGGTCCGCGGGCATTGTGTGATTTCCATTGTCAGGAAGCAATTAAGCAGCAGCTCGTGGGGTGAGATGCTTGATGACCAGAAAAATTAGGACATGGTTTCATTTTATGGATAAGTTAAACAAACATGTCCAATACATGCCACTATACAGTATGCAGCTCCATTTGCTCCCTAGACGAAGTAGGTTATGCGCTTTTTCATTCTTTAGATTGTTCAGCATATTTTCTTGGACAAATGCCAGCCAAATCATAAAGTTTGTATACATGCATTTTCTCTTGTCTCCTTTATGTGCGTCAGCGTTATTGTTTTATTCTGTTTAAATTCTTTGGTCTGTGTTTGAGGAAAGGGGGGTTGTTTGAATCATTACTACCAACCATTTTGTTTTAATTTAACCACGGAATTTTTTTCGGTGCTTAATCACGGAATTATATTGCAAAAGTTAAATTTAATGTTTTTAAAACTAGACTAGTTGTTAAATCGGTCAAGGCATTAATTTAAGGTTCAATAATTCAATTGTGGTTGAACCATAATTGAATCGGTATTTAATAAAATAATAATAATAATTGGGTTTAATTGTGCTTTTTGATTCCAAAGTTTTATAATCTCACGAGTTTTGCTCCTAAATAATTTTTTCATGAATTTTGTGATATAATTTACAAAATATCACAATTTTTGTCCCTACATAAAAAATTATGGCAGTTTAAAGGAAAAAGTATCACAAAAATTGTTTTAATTGTGATGGTTTAAAGGAAAAAAGGCACAAAATTATTTTAATTGTGACAACTTTTCTGCGTGGGGCAAAATTCGTAAAAAAAAATATCTGGGAACAAAATTTGCGAGATTGTAAAACTCTAGGAATAAAAAGTGCAATTAAGCTTAATAATTAAATATTACATCAACTAATATTTTAAAATGTATAATATCATAACTTTATAATACTAAAAACTAAAAATAAAACATAATTTTATAGATTCTTAACATTTAAAATATACACAAAAATTCAAATCAAATATGTCATAATATTTAGATCTAATTAAGTTTCAACAATACACAATAATATCCAAAGACAGATCTATGTTAAAGATCCCTCCCCTTATTTTTTTTTTAATTTTTAATTTTTAATATATATGATATTTTGGTATTAGGGTCACGTTTTTATTTGGGGGATTTGACTATAGACATAATGGTATTTAAGTATAATTTATCTCTTTTCTATTTTTAACAAAATATTTTATTTTGTTTTTGTAATTTTTATTGTAAAGATAATAAAATTCTTTTATATTTTTAGATAAATATTTTATACCCTTTTTACTGTCTTTATTATGGAGATAATTACATTCTGTTTTTTTAACAAATTATTTGATTAGTATTTTTTTTTTAATAGTCATTTTCTTTTATAATTCGTTATTGTTATTTTGAAAGCTATAAATGGTTGCATTTGTCATCAAATGACTCTATTAGTCTTTCTTTTTATATTGATTTGATTATAATTACTTTGAGAATTAAAAGTTATTTGTTAATCTTTGCCAATGGAACAAACTTATCAACAAAGGTAAGAGATTAATAACTTAAGTTTTGAGATGGAATTAATGTGGGTTATGGAATTAGGTTATGTTTGGTCCAACTTTTTTTTGACTTAAAAACTATTTTAAAGTTAAGTTCAAAATAAGAGCTTTAAATATAAAGTAGAAGTTGTTTGATAATTTCTTTTTTTTTAGTCTTAAAGTTTCTTTTAAGCTAAAAGTTGTTTGGTAAAAAAATTTAAAATTTTAATTTAATTTAAAACTAATTGTCTCACTCAATATATATATATATATATATATATATATATAGGGTCAGGATCCGTTGACACCAAGTGTCAAAGTTAGTCAAATTACACCTTCAATAACTTTTTATATAATGCAAATTTAACTAATCCAACCGTTGAATTATATGATATTATCTTCATGATCATGTATGTCAAATTTCACATCATTTGGATTTTTCTAGATGTGTCATCTAACATTAAATATTTACACATATTTTAATTTTTTATTGTACGTTAAAATAAAGTGATGTGATGAACTACTAAATAATTTTGGAATTGTGTGAAATTTTGTATATTTAATCTAATTAATAAGACCATTGAATTCAACGGTTGGATTGATTAAATTTGCATTCTACAAAAAGTTATTGAAGGTGTAATTTGACTAACTTTGACACTTGGTGTCAACGGATCCTGAAACATACATATTGATATAATAAAAAATATTATGTAAAGTTAATTTTTAGTTAGAATTATGTAAAATTAATTTACTCAACATAAATTTATTTTAATGATAAAAAATACAAAAAAGTATTAAAATATATAAATTTTTAATTTTTAATTTTAAAACGTCAAAACCTATTTTAATCAATAAAAGTTAAATTTAAGTATGATTTATCAATATTTTATTATATATAACACTAATTACAAAAGATAAAATATCTTAAAAATTTATATTATTCTTCAATAATATTTTTAGAAGATAAAATAATTTTTTTAAACAAAATTCAATAATGTCAATATATATTAAATTGTATTTAACAAATCATCCAAAAATTATATTTAACAAATATATTGTCGTAATTAAAAATGAAAAAATTAACTACAAATTAAAAATTAAAAAAATTTAAAATATGAAATAAATTTGAAGAATAAAAATTATAAATTTTTTAAATATAAAATTTTTATTTAACTATATTATTTACTTGTTTTAGTAATATTTTTTATTTCGTGTAATAAATATATTTAAAAAATTTATTTTAAAAATGTAAAAAATTAATTTAATTAACAAAAATTAATTTAAAGATGATTTACAAATATTTTATTATATATAATATTAATTAAGTAAATTTAAGTATTAATTACAAAAGTTAAAATTTTTAAAACTTTTATATTATTGTTCAATAATATTTTTAGAAGATAAAATATAATTTATTTAAATTAAATTCAATAATGTCAATATATATTAAAAAGTATTTAATAAATATATTTTTGCAACTAAGAATTCAAAAACTTAACTATAAATTAAAAACTTTCTAAAATATGACATCTAAATTAAATTTAAAGGCTAAAAATTATATATTTTTTAAATTATAAAAAATTTATTTAACTATATTATTTTCTCATTTCATTAATGTTCTTTTATTTTATGTAAAGAATATTTAAAAAGTTAAAAAATAAATAATATTTTTAAATTTTCTAAAATAAATAATTTAAGAACAAATCAAAACCTTATAATAAATAACATAATTTAAAATATACTAATATATGTAAATATTATTTAACGGGAAAGTTGGTGAAATACTTAAATTGATAAAATAGTGGGAAATTAAAAAAAGGTGGTATTTTTTATTGCATTGAGATTCGAAGGAGGGACTGCGTCAATAAATTCCACATAAGCTGGAAAAAGCTCTTCCTACTAATTTAATTATAAATTACTTTTTTGCAAATTTTGTTTTATGAAAATAAGTAGTTTATTTTTTTAAAAGCTTTTTATAAAATGTGTTTGGCCTAATTTCTCTTTTTAAGAAAAAAATAAGCTAAAAAAAAGCTGGATCAAATACACTTGAGTTTGGATACACACTTTTAACCTACTGTCTGTCTATATTTTTACGTTAAAACAAAAGAAAACACAGAAATTACTAGTAGTTTCTACCTTGATGTAAATCAAATATTACAAAACGTGAAACTAAACATGCTGTTAGTTACAGAAAGTTAATTTTCCGGTTCAAATTTACGTTTTATTTTAACATTATATTTAACAAGTAAGAATCTAGATTTAAAAAAAAAATCCTGTATATAGTTATAATTTTTATTAAACTAAATTTCAAATACATTAAGTATTTATTTTAATTAACATTTTTATAATCAAATTATATTTGCATTAACCACTTTTATAGTAGTTCTTTTTACATGATTTTATATTTCATAAATTGAATTATCAATTAGACAATGACTTATCATTTCTCATGATTATTATTTGCCAATGAGTTTCTCGTTTCATAAAAGGAATACTCAAATGCTCGTCTGGTAACATTCACATGTTTGTTATGTTATCTAACAAAAACATTCACAAGAAATGTTGTTTTTTGAAAATGATTTTTATTTATATTTCTCACAAAATTGTTCTCATGGAAGAGATTGGAATCTAATTTTCCTGAATTTGGAAGAAGGTTTAATGATATAAAAAGACCACAATATCCTTATTAACTCATTTAACACAATTATAAATTTTGAAACAATTTCTTATTCAATATGATAAATAATTAAATTTAAAAATAAGAAATACTAATAAATATTCTTATTATACTTATTATAAATTTAAAAATAAAAATTGTTTTACGAAATATTTTGTTTTAATTTTTTAATATATTAAACATTATACTTTTTAAATATTTTGTCATTTTTTAATTATTTAAAAACCGTCAAGATATTAATTAACAAATTGTTAAGAATTTATTGCCGCGACATTCAAGAAATGTTTACACAAATTTAATTATTCTTAAATTTAATTCTTACAAGGAAATTAATTATTATCATATTAAAATTAAATATTTTCTCAAAAACAAGTTATTAGTGATCATTATTTGAAATTAACTTCTTTGATTATCGTGAGAACTATATGTTGGAACAGTTGAATTGTGACAACTTAATAATTTCTATCTTTTCAAAAATAAAATGTATGACTTTCTTTCTATTTTAATAAAAATAAAATTTTAATTAAAATTAATAAAACCCAAATTTTTTTAAAAATTTATGTAACTTTGATTTATCATTACACTTGAGAATATGTAAGAGAAAAGAAATACCTTTGTCGAGTTAAAAAATATTTTCATAAATTTTTCTTATTTCAAAAGTAATAAAATTTGTTTTAAACAAGAAATATTCTCATATGATAAATAAAAAATACTTAAAAACTTTAAATAATAAAAATTTACGGAAGTGTATATAATGAAATTATTTATCTAAAAGGATGTTTTTGAAAAAATCACTGATATATCCAATAAATTTCTATTGAAATCAAACATGACAAACTTTAATTTCCAAGAAACATATATAAGCATTTTGAAAAATGTTTATGACTAACCGAACAAATTTTAATCATTCTCAGGAATCATAATTTTGGGGTATGAAAAAATTTTCTTTATACCAAATGCCCTCTAAAATCAATTTCTCTTAGGATAAGACATTTTTCAATATAAAATCTGTAATTGAGATTAATTTAAATAAATATACCAACTACATTTAATAATTTAAAAATTAAAATTATATCTATTAAAATCAGTTTTACCATACGGACCCTCAATTATTGAGAAGCTTAATCACCACTCTAGCTACTATGCTAATTGTTGTCTTATTTTGGTAAAGATCACAGATATTTTTTTATCTAAGACAATATTGCTTAAGTTGGATAGAATCATTATGAAAGACAAAACTTTCCTTTTGAGTATTTAATGCAGTTGCATATCTAAGACTTAAATTCGATACTACTGATTAAATTAGAATAATGTCATACCAGATAGTCTATACACTCAATAGTTTGTCTTTAATTTTCTTTATGGGATTTTTTAGTGTTTGTGAGCACATAATAAGTAAAAATATAGAAAATTTTATAGAAAATTGAGACAAATGTGTAAATTAAAGCAAGAAAGTAAAAGTGTCTTTAGTGTTGATTTGAAGTTAATTAAGAGTGTGAGGTACATTAATCCAAATTAATAGCTGATACTCTCTTATTCCTTACTTTATATATTTACCTACTTTAAATTAGTTAAATCTAAAAATAAAAATATTATTATATGAGTTTAATGACTATGCCTTGTCAATTATAACAAGTTTTACACTATTAACAAATCAAAAATAATTATTAATATGACTTTTAAAGTAGTTATTATAAAAATTAATAAACTTATTATATATAATAGTTTGTGATTAGATGATAATATAAACAGTACATAGACCACCTCTTTGTTTATTTGTCACTTTTTATCACCTGCCGTCATGCTATATTAAATATCGCAAAAAGCCAATCCTAAGAACGTATTTTATTGAAATGGATGCAATTTGAGGAGGCTTTTTAATTTTTTATTTGTTAAAAGAACAAAAAGGAAAATGCCGATATCGGAACAATTGTTAGGTACAGAATTGAAAGGGCGTCAAAAAAAAAAAAAAGTATACAATAAAACATGAGTTTCTTTCTTGAAAAAAAACTACGTAACATCGTATATTCGTATTATTTTTAAGTGAATGGTTGCAAAGCATTATACGACGAAAAACTTACGTATGGGATTTTTTATCGTATATATTTATAATTTAGATTTTATGTGTTTTTGTTTAAATGTTATGTGTAAAATTTTATTATTATGCAATTAAACAACCTTACCAACTGTGTGAGAACTGAGATGTTATAAATTTACTTTTGTTATATTATACTCCATTTTTTTTTATCTGATGTTTAAGATTATAGGACATAAATTAAGAAAGTAATTAGTCTCCTTGTTGTAATTAAATTATTTGCAATTTCCTACTACCTTTATTCCTTTTTGAGTATTAGTTTCTTTAGAAAAGTTGTCTCTTTTTATCTGTGATTTTAAAAAGTTCAATATTATGTTAATTACTATTTTGTGAATTATACCCTTACATTCACTTAATTTTTAATTACTTCAAACATATCATGAATTCGAAGAAATGAGGAATAATAAATGACTGAAAATTAATAAACAAGGTAGATAAATGTTATAACAAGAAATTAGATAACAATTTTAATAAAAATGAAATCATTAAATATATTTCTTAATTTTTGTGTCTCAACCTTTAAAAAAACCTAAAAAGAAACAAAAGTAATAGTATGTCATCTCTTTTATTTGTTACTTTAATATTTTATATACATTATTATTTTCATTTTTTATAAAGATATGATTGAGAAAATAATGACTAAGGTTATCTTGAAATTTTAAAATACCAGAGGTGTTTACCAACATTACGTTATTCCGCGTATAATTGGATTCGAATTTTTTAAGTAAAGTCTCGAGTTCAAGTCTTGTGAATGAAAAAAACTTAATTAGTTTGCGGGTTGGATTGGTTCGGATTTAGGGCAAATTAAATCTGAACCAATTATATTTGATTGGATTGGTTTGGTTCGGGTTTTGAAAAAAATTTCGACCAAACCAAACCGATTATAATTGGGTTGATTTGGTTCGGGTCATCGAGTTATGATAAAAAATAATAAAAAAATTATTATATTTCAAGCTTTTATTTTTATTTATTTTCTATTTTATATAATTATTTAATTGTATACTAAGACAAAGTAAAAATACTCCTTGCTTTTTAATAACTAATTAATTGTTTTATCAGAAATATTTAATTTTATATAATTATCACTTTACATATATCATTAATTTTTTTTACCTAAAATATAATAAAAAATTTACATAATAAACATGATCAAATTAAAATATTTTATAACATTAGATAAGATCATAAGAAAATTAAAATAAATGAAAAAGAAAGAAAATGCAAAAGTTGAAGCAAAATTTAAGTTCTAAGTTTAAAATATATTATTTTAAAAGTTAAAACATAATTGATTGGATTGGTCCGGGTGGAAAAAGTCAAATTCGATAACTGAACCAATTATGATTGGTTTGATTTGGATTTGAAGTAAAAAGAACCGATAATCGAACCGATCCGAACCAATTTAATTGGTTTGGTTTGGATTGTCAGGTTCATCGGATAAATCTGATCCGATGAACACCCCTAAGAAAATCCTACTAAAGGTGGTTAGCTAGGTTTCTTCACAGAGATTAACTATTGACAAAGCTATTAAATACTTCGCACTAATAACATGGTATTCCAAAAATAATAAAGGTGTTCTTAGTTTCCGATAACTTTTCAAATTTTTATTTTTGTCTCCAACTTTTAAAACATTGGTTTTAATTCTTATATAAATATCCAAACTAACTTTGATTACGGGGAGAAAATGTCAGTTTTAACTTTAAGAAATAAAATTTGGATATTTTAAAAATATAAAGAAAAAAGCTATTAATTTTAAAAGTTGGGGATGAAAATCAAAATTTAGAATTTTTATTGAAACTAAAAAGATCCTTAGCATATAAAATAACAAATAGAAAGAAACGGATACAACTTACCTTTGATTTCCGTCAACCATAAAGAGAGAGATTGAAGGAGTACAAAATGATAGGCGAGGTTCGTTTGAAGTCTAAATTCACAAGTGGTTAGAGTAGTTCCCTTTTATTAATGGCGTGGTTAGTTACTTGCACCCTAGGTTGAAACTTGCTCCAAGTAACTGCTTTTGATTGCTCCTTTTGTCTCTTTTCTTCCTATTCTTCTACGTTGAAACTCTCTCTCTCTTTCTCTAGTAAAATAAAAGGCCCACCTAGAAAGCAATTTCAAATATTGTATGTTATACTTTCTATCATAGCTTTCGAAAAGTGTATGCTAAAACAAAAGTTTGGGAGAAGAAAAGTTAACTTATTTTAAAATCAAATCAGGTTAGGCACCCTTATAAGATCATCTTTATCTAAATCATAGGTATCTATTCGCAAATAATTTTATTCAAATCGGGAATATTTAACCTGAAATTAACTCCTTTAGTAGAGATTTACTTATTAGCTAAAAAAATAGAGATTTATTTTCATGTACTAAATTACTTGAACCAATCACTCATTGGTGCCTTATAAGACGTTTACTAATGAAGAAATAATGATTCATTTGTTTCAAATTATCTATTATTTTAAAAGTTTTAATTTATTTCAAATATTTCTCATTTTAGTAATTAAAAAAATTTATGTTTACTTATCAGTATCTCACTTAAATATTTAATTAGCTAATATTTTTAACTTGTGTATTGCACAAAATATATATTTATTTTATATAACTTAAATTTATAATAAATAAATACTTCTAAATATATAAATTATATTATAATTAAAATTTATAATAAATAACTATTTTTAAACATATAAATTATATTTTATAAATAATTATTGTAATAAAATATTAATATTTAATTTTTGATAATTTAAAAAATATATTTAAATTCAATTTAGAACTAATTATATTAAAAATGATAGAGTAAAAAAGATAAAAAGTTAAAAAAAAATCTTAAAAATGATCTCATTTGAGAATAACAGCTATAAACACTCTTGTTAAAAAATAATAGCTAAAAACACTTTCATTTAAGATAATTATTCTAATTTATATAGAGAAATAATTTATATAATAATAAGAGTATCTATTGTCGCTCCTATATATCTATTTCAGTCAAATTGTTTTAATCTAAAATACCCTTTTTTTCCTTCTTAATCAAACGAATAACTTAAGGAAATTTATAAAATTCAATTAAATAAGGGTAACATTATATACATTGGAGTGACAATAAATATTTCCTATAACTAAAATCAAACTCTTTTAATAAAAAATATTTTAATCAAAGAAGACTACTTTACCACAGTAATATACTGTAATTAATAATTTTTTTAAAATGTGTGTATTATAATAAATGACAGATATTTTTAAATGGCTTTGCTAAACATTGTTAAAAGGATATTAGTTAAAAAAATATTAAATACATTTAATTATATGTTCTTAATTATTTTAAAAATATATATTAAATAAATTTTATATTCTCAATATAATAAATATTTTTAATATTTTTTTTAACTTTTGTATACTTAAATAGCGACGGGGCAATGCTTAGCAAATCAAATTTGAAATGGAAGTGATAATAATTTGAACTTAACACAGAATTGTATAATAATTATATGTATATTTTACGAATATTTTTAAGTTTAAATAAATTTTACAAATAAAAAATGTGAAATATTACCATTATTATTTAATACCAATAAATATTCTATGATATAATAGTTAATAAAATTAATTAGATGAAACTTTTAAAATTAAAAGAAACTAGGAAAAGAAAGGCACTTCATGCCTTACTTCATTTCTTAAAAATAAAAATAAAATAAAAGAGAGAGAGAATGTAAGAATAGTTTAGAAAGTACTTAAAGAAATAAAGTAGTAGATAATTTAAAGAGTAATTAAAGAGTATAATAGTCTAATAAAAAAATGAAAACTAAAAGAAGGTATCCTCTTTATTATAGCTATAGATTATGATAATCTTATTTAATATAAGATATGTTATCTTTATAATTATTAATTTGATATAATGTATAAAAAATAAATTCAAATTGAGTTTGTATATGTTTATAATAATAATAATAAATCCTTAAAAAAGTATATATCTTTAATTTGATTTTGTGTGTGAAGAATTGAAATTTAAAATTGAATATAAATTAAAATTAAAATCAACTAAATTTAAGAAATAAGTTTTGAAAGAAATAAAAAATACAAATAAAATGAAATGAAATATTTAATCTAAAAAACCCAAATTTATAACATAAAAATAAATGTTAATTATACTAAGTATGTTTACTTCACCACCAACGTGTGGATCAATTGATATATGGTTGTTTTAGTTTAACTAGTAGTCTCGAATTTGAATCTTAAGTGTGCAGTTGTATTAAATACTCGAAAGAAAAGCATTGCTGCCTTTAACGGTCTTATGTAACTTGAGCAAAATTATCTTCTATAAAAAAATATTTGTAGTTGATTGGGATTTTGTTGGCACACCTCGTATCTAAATGAGACTCCTATTTGATACTCCCAACGAATACATCACACCAAAAAAAAAAAAAAACTACTTATATAATTCGAAGAGTTAAAACCAATCAAACTGGGTTCAACAAAACCTGTTTGAACTTTGAAACTTGATTTTTTATTTTTTTTTAACTTTTGAAACAAATAAAGATTTGCATACCAAATTTACATGAGTTACTATTATTTAATATATTTTTTAATGTTTTTTACCTTAAAAAATATAATATAATTCTCTCATTTTACTTTAAAATTTTACTTTAATTTCTTATAATTTTATGTTAATTTATTAATTAATATATTAAAATATTAAAATATTTAATCATCGTCAATTACATCGTGATTCAATTAATGAATTGTGAATTCATCTTTTTACTGATTTATTGATCTAATTTTTAAACATTAGTATTAAATAGTAAGACAATATGTGTTGTAATTGTAATATTTGAAAAATCATAGCTTAATCAGTGGGTACGTCCTGAGAGATGAGATGACACATGCAGGATAACAGAAGTGAATGGCCAATGTGAACAAAACTGACACTCAAAATAGATTTGAAATCCACGACGAGCCCACAAGTGGTCAAGAATTTAAACACTGGGCCCACTTAATCACAATGTGGACCCAGTCGTGGGCCCCCTCGCACAGAAAGGAAAATTCAGATCCCCTGGGCCCCACCTTTTCTTTATTATTCTCTTCCTACTAAACCGCTTCTCTGGTCCATTCCTCGTGGCCTGCCTCTCGGTCCTCCCCCTCTCTCTTTCACCACTCTTCTCAAAATGCCCAAAAAAAAAAAAAAAGGGGGGGATAAAACAAAAAACGATGCACGCGTTTTTGATTTAGTAAAATGGATGTCTTACATGTACGAACTCTTTCTATTTTTGAGTGAGAGAGAACTCTTTATTTGTTAATGAGGAAGTATTTCTTCAATTCAATGTATTAGCTGTATCAATAAAAAAAAAATGTATTAGCTGTAATATTAAAATATTATTAAATTTTTTAAAAATGATAATTTATGTACTAAAGTAGTAAGGGTTTAATTATGTAAAATAAGAAATTCTTTTTCTACCAGAGTAAGAAGAATTTGTCCTCTTATCAAAGTGATTTGCACTGCAGAAAAAAAAAATTCCTTTTAAGGTAGAATATAATCACCCGCAGTTCGCCATATATGATTCATGAATTTTAAAATGTAATTTTTAAAAAAATGTATAACTATAAAATATTATGGTTTTCTTGGTTGAAATTTCAGCAAAACAACCAAGGTTGTCTATGATTCCTACGCTACTACTACACGCTGCCACCTTGGTACAGACACTGCATTTGGTACAGGGACCTGGATGGAGATTCGAGTTTATCTACCGTGTTCATCCGCGTACAGATTCTCCAATCCTAAAGACCTAAAATCATTCTAATTAATTTACGAGTATTGATTTTTTCACACTCAATATTTTTAAAAATGTTATTGACATTTCTCATTTTTTTTCAATTTTTCTTTTTTTAGAATATTACATTACTAATCATATTAATCATTTATTTATCTTTTTTCCTTATCTTTCTATGGATGTCTACACCTAAAAAGTGTCTAAGGATTATTTTCCTTAATTTATTTAGGTCCCTTGTCATTAGCCTATTACAGTAGCTTTTATTTGTTTTTTAAATAAAATCACTCTTTAAACCTTATTATGGGTGCTTCTTATAGTAATAACAAAATGAAATATCATAAACATCTATCTATTTCGTTTATATATTTCAATCCTATGTAACAAAGTAGAGTTTTTCTTTTCAAAATGAGAAAATTATTTGTATATTATCTTGTTTATTGAAAACTAGTTTATCATTTTTAAAAACTTCCGGTTATAAATTATTTTATTTTTTATGTCAATTAATAATAATTTTCTTATCAAATTTCAAACTACTTGCATTCTTAAAATAATTATTTTTTATGGCTTAAATATATTTTTAGTCCATATAATATACTCATTTTATATTTTCCATCCCTATAAATTTTTTTTTCTGATTTTGGTCCCTCTAATATTTTATTTTACTGTTTTGTTCCTCGTCATTAAAATAAATCATTAAGTTTAACAGAATTGTCATGTTAACAACCCACTTCACATACCACATCAACAATTATACTATGTCAACAATCCACTTGGTATGTCACGTTAACATCTATGTCACATCAACAACAAAATATAATTAGAAGGACTAAAATAGAAACTAAGTATATTAGAGAGATCAAAATAAAAACTAGGAGTATTTATAGGGACCAAAACATAAATTAAGTATATTTAACATGATTAAAACACAAATTGAACTCATCTTCTACATGACCAAAACCTACATAAACAACAATATAAAGCTCCAACTCTCTACGAACCCTCACCAGTTTCAATGTTCTACCATAACAACGCACCATCTTCCACACAAGTCAACTCAATACTATGTGACCAAACCTACTATCCATAAATGGATCTTAAGAACTTAAATATAACTTTAGTATTCCACCATCATAGGGCACCATCTTCTACATGAGCCAACCTAACACTATATGACCAAAACCTACTACTCATAAATAGATGTTAAGAACTTAAATATAATTTTAGTGTTCCACCATCACAAGGCACTATCTTTTACTTGAGTCAACCTAACACTAGGTGACCAAACCTATTAGCCATAAATGGATGTTAAGAACTTAAATCCAACTTTAGTGTTCCACCATCACAAAACACCATTTTCCACATGAGCCAATCAAACACTATGTGACCAAAACCCACTACTCACATGAACAACAATCTAAACCTCCAGCACTCTATGAACCCACATCTAACATCAACATTCCACCATAACAATGCACCATCTTCCATACAAGACAACTAAACACTATGTGACCAAAATCACTATCCATATAAATGTGATCCATAACTCGTAGGACTTGAGCCCAACGAAAGTTATCCCATATAAATATGGGCCTACGCTGTTAAAAAATGAAGAGGAGAAACTAGACAATGACAAACATCATAAAATGAACTTTTATGTCAAACCATCAATAATACAATAACAAGCTTAAGAGGAAGCGCACCTATATCCATAGATAATTATTTGAGGAAGATACAGTTGGGTTATTTGATCTTCCAAGTCTTTATGCGCAATTCCTCTTAATCTTCTCTAATGATGGATGTTAGAAAAGAAAATTGATGCATATGACTCGGGAACCATAACCCTTTTATAATAGTTAAGTACCCTTTCATGATTAATTATGTCTTTAGAACCTTACTAGTCTTTGTACCCGTGCAATGCACGGAATCTTTATATATGGGCAAGTATTAACAATTAAATAAATTAAAATTTATATTTAATAGAAAAAAATGGTAGAGTTGCCAAGAAAAAGTATACAATATGTTTTAAGAACAACATAATCTAATAACATTTGAGAATATAACAATAATTAGGAAGAACATAATTTACTCTTGAAAATACCAATGCCTATTATATCTTAACATATTAAAAAGGCATAATTGCAATTTTGGTCCCCCAGCTTTAAAATGTGACAATTGGGTCCCCCAAGTATCATCCATGTTAAAATCAAGTGCTTCTGTCAATGCTCCATCAAATTGTTAACAGCATGAATGACATGTCATTGATTGGAATTAATAATGTGCTAATGAGGAATATGAAAAAAGTAAAACATAAAAAGCAAATTAAAAACTCATTAAATATAATTAAATTAAATAAAAGGAAAGCTTCTGAACATTAGGTTAAGCCTAATTATAATATGAGTTTATTGTTAAATTAGAAAGGCAAAGAACGTTAAGGTTTCACTTGGGAGGTTTCGAAACATCAAAGATGCGGAGCTCACATTGTGAGTATGAAGATGATTTTCGACTTTGCATGATTAAGATTATGAGTCTTGATCTCGTTTTTTGTATTCGTTCCTTTATCAATGCTAAATTCTTGATTCGATGTTCGTGTTTTGTTGCCACTGTTGAAGGCACAAGCATTTTGAAAATAGCACCATTGGAGGGGACCATTCCTTTTTCTGAAAAGCATTGTTGGAGATGCTTCACGTGTTGCTGGTGTGGAGTTTGCAATGGACCCAAACAATAAAGGAGACAAACCCTATGGCAGAGAGGACCCATATTTTTGGGGGGGAGAAAAACTCCCTGACAACTACACCTCTAGGTACTCGAGACTTTTTTTCGACTTTGTTGGTTTGGGAGTGTCTGTTTGTGTGTGTCATTTTTGGGGTTGGTTGTGAGCGCTGTTGAGATATTTATTATTGGTAAAATTGGTATTAACTATTTGTACAAAGGTACAGAGGAAATAGTGTTAGGGTTGCAGTTGTAACTAATGTGTTTTTGCCCTTTTTCTTTTATTGTAGGTCATCTGAAGTCCATGAAATATTTCTAAAATTCCATCACAAGGAATTATTTGTGTCTGATCCTGTACCTCGATATGTAGATGGAGTGACTTATGAGTTGGAGTTTGGTTGGGATGTAGACGAGATATCTACAATAGATTTGAGGAAAATTGTGAAAGATACAAGATATCCATCATACAAGTGCCTTTGATATAGGCATCCTAAAGAAGACTTGTCAACTAGCTTGAGGGAACTCAACACTGACCAAGATGTTATTAGGTTCATAAAAGATGTCGAAGGGCTTCCTAAATAAGCTCTTTTTTATTTTTTTTTATTTCACAATTTGTTTTTGCCAAGTCACTAGCTAAATGATCCAAACTTAATGCCACGTCATCCATGCCGTTAACAATTTGATAGAGCATTGACGGAAGTACTTGATTTTAACATGAATGATACTTGGGAGACCCAATTGTCACATTTTAAATCTGGGAGACCAAAATCGCACAAATGCGATACTTGGGGGACTAAAATTGCAATTAAGCCTATTAAAAATGACTTTTTTCAATTTTTAATTTTTAATAATTTTTTATCTTATATTATTTTTTTCTTGAATATATTTGATAAATTTAATAAAATATTATCTCATAAAAGTGTCATGAAAATTTAATTTATTATAATAATAAATTGTAATTGTTTATATTTAAAAAGATTACATTTGTATAATTTCATAATAAAATTCGTCCATAATATGTGTGCTAAATTTGTATATCGTTATAAATAGTTCTGAAACAAATATATAAAATAGCAAGATCTCAACTATAATAAGTTTTAAAAATTTAAAATTATTTACGAACAAAAATGTAAAAAGAAACATATGCAATATTGTGTAAAACATCACTTAAATCATCACAAAAGTTCACTGACAAAATGCTTCAATAAAAAGATCTCCCTAAAAACCAACGTAACAAAACTGGAATGAAATGTTCCCATAGTCAGAATTAAAAGTTCAACCCTCATTCAATTAGTTCTTGCTTGACGACAATCTACATAGTAGATGCTTGCGTTCCACCATCTTCAAAAATGGAAGCTACATCCACACCATCTCTTTCCACTTAACTTGGTTGACAAAGTTTGTTTCAAATCATCAAGCAAACACTCTTAGTACAGTGACCTGTGAGATGTACAGGTATTTTATGTCAATTTAAGGATATTTTACTTTATTTTGAAACACTATTTATTATTCAAACTTTTTTAAAAAAATAACACAATGAATGTTAGTTGTAAATTTAATCTTTCAAATAGAAATAATACAGTAAATATATGAACAATAACAATCTAACATAAAAAACAATTTATAAATAATAGGTAATATGGGTTCGTGGTTCAAGTTACACACTAACTAAGACATCACTTATATTAAACTTACATCCATATAAAATTAAAAAAATTATATAAGGTTTAAGTAAAATGATAAGAAATAACTTTTTATCTAAATCATATTACTTTTTAAAGAGAAAATCTAAAGCACAATAAGACAAACTTGGCATATATATTAAATAATAATATTTAATTCTCTTAAAATTAAGCATGTTTGGTTTTTAAACGATCTAATAAAATTTTTTTCAAATATGGGTTTAATATATACAAAGAATAACTTCATAGAGTATTTAACTTTTCAATTAATGCATGAAATAGCTATAATGTTATCAATAGTACAAAATTATAAAACTAAAACCAAAAATGCACAGTGTAAATAGAGCTATAATAATTATGATTAAATAAAAATAAGAGTGTAAAGATCAATGCAAGAAGTATACTCCAACAAGAATATTAAGGAAATATATTAACAACAGCAAAGCCTAGCTTAACATCAATTCACACCAAGCAAACCCTGCATTATTTAATTTGAAGCATGTTCTATTTGAAGCTTGTTCTATTTTACTTAATCCAAATATATTGTTGCAATGAAAATATTCCTTCTTTCAAACTTATATGAGAATTATAATGACTATTTAATCAACCTCCAAATATGCTATTTCAAAAGTTAGATTCAGGATGTGCCTTTTTGGTAATGCCAAATGCACATTAATTGAAAGAAGATTTAATTTAATTGGATGTAAAAAAGAAAAGGATATTTAAAATGATAAAAAAGAGTACAAATATATTGTTATTTGTTAATTTAATTGCATAATACCAGTATAGTTAGTAGCAGTGTCTCTTTCCCTTCCGCTTTAGGCTCCTCTTTACTGAATTTGAGAGTAAATGTACTTTAAAAAATTTACCCTTGTAAAAAGAATTTCAACAGACAAATCGTATCGCAAAAAATCACTTAAAATAAAAAAAAATGTAAAAAGATTAGTTTTAACACATGAAAAACTATTTACATTTATTGTTATTGTTATATACATTTTTGGTGCTGAAAGAAGGCGAAAAAATGTACAAAATGCAGTATTTATTATCTTTTGCAAAATAAAAATCTAAAATAAAAAAAGAAAAGATTTCTCACCTTTAATTCCTTCCTCTTAGGGCCCGTTTGGGGTAGTTGTGAGTTTTTGGTTTTTAGTTTTTAAATCCAATTTTCAAAACAAAACGCATTTGGCTAAAATGGAGCTAAAATGGTTTTTAACTCAATTTTAAAATATTTTTATATTCATTTTCAAAACCAAGAAAAAAGGTTTTGTGAATCTAGTTTTTAGTTTTTAAAAAAGTACACATCATTACATTTGACAATTGCTCTTCCCACCACCCCCACTAACACAGTCGCTGCCACTGCCACCACTACTGCTACCACCACCATCACCACCACGACCATCAACGTGGCCATCATTGTCACTGTCATCGTCACCACCACCACTACTGCCACCTTTGCCGCCACCACACAAACATACCCTTAAACTAATTTTAACAAAATAAAAAATAAAATAAAATGAGTTTATTTTGAAACCAAAAATTTGAGAAAAAACTAAAACTAATTTTTAAAAACTAAAATTAGTTGCAATTTTTGAAACAAGGCGGTGACTGTAGGTTGCGAGTTTCTGGTTTTTGGTTTTCAAATGCAATTTTTAAAACAAAATGCGTTTGGCTAAAATGGAGCTGAATTAGTTTTTAACTCAATTTTAAAACACTTTTACATTTATTTTCAAAACCAAGAAAAAAGGATTTGTGAATTTGGTTTTTAGTTTTAAAAAAAAATACACATCATTATATTTAACAATAGCTTTTATCGCCACCACAACCACCGTCATTGTCACCACCACTACCACTGCCACCACTACTGCTACCACTGTCACCACCACCACCACCACCACCACCACCACGACCTCCAGCATCACCACCACCATCACGGTTGTCACTGCTACCACGACCACTGGCATCACCTCCACCACCACAAGCTTCATCACCACTACCATCGTCACCGCCGCCACCACGACAACGATCACTAGCATTGTCGCCGCCACCACGACCACGATCACTAGCGCTATCGCCGCCACCAGAGGCACCATCACCACCACCACCACCATCGTCACCACATAAACACATAAACATATCCTTAAACTAATTTTAACAAAATAAGAAATTTCAAAATGAGTTTATTTTGAAACCAAAAATTAGAAGGAAAAAACTAAAACTAATTTTTAAAAACTAAAAACTAGTTGTAGTTTTTGAAAATTTCAAAACTCACAACCAAAAACCACCCTATAGAGGCCCTTAGTAATCGGTTCAATTAATATCAATGGTGCTACGAAAGCACTCTCTCGAGAACGAAGTATAAACCACCTCTCCCCCTCCCCCGGCTTCTGTCGACTTTTTCACCATATTAGTAATAAAAAAAAATTATTAAAATATTGTAGAAAAAAAATCATTTTACCGAAATAGGTTGTTTGGGAAACTGTGTAGAAGATGGTGCTACTCGCAGTAGCGCCATGCTTTGCTCCAAAACAAAAAGAGGACAGCAAAAAGAAGGTGCCAGTAGAATCAACGCCATTCAAATTTCTGACTTCTTTCAACACGTGGCACACATGCATAAGAGGGGACGAGATGTCTCGTCGATGCACAGAGGCGCGACTGTGACTGGCACCACCTGGGACGCATGAGGCGCCACTTCCATGGGATCCTCCTCTTGCGACGTCCCATCAACTTTTTCTTAAGCCAGACGGTCACGGACTGAGGGGCGCATAAGGCGCCACTACCACCAGCGCCTCTTGCGTCCTGTCCCATCCCCCCCCTTTCTGTAGACGCATGCGTTCACGGATGTCGTCCTTTCCCCCCTTTTTTTCGCCGCAGTTTGCTTCACAAGGTGAAACTCTTCTTCACCATTTAAGGGGCTGTGCGGATGTGCATTTGCGGAGAAGGAGAGAAGCTGAAAGAGAAAGGAGATGGTGGTGGAAGAGAGAAGAGGAGACGGTGTTTTTGAAGCAACTAAGTGATTAAAAAAAGAGGAAAGCTGTCTTAGTAAAATCATAGAGGTAATTTTAGTTGGTAAAATTTATGTTTTTAATTTTAATGTAGTATTGTGTTGCCTTTAAAAATTTCAATAAGTTGTTATATTGTTTTGAGTTAATTTATGATGTCTATATAGATGTATATTTTTTGTATTAATAATGATTTAAGACTTTTGCGTATTGATTTGAGACTTATTTATTGTATTGTGGATTAAAAATTAAAGATAAGATTTTGTAGGTGCTGTAATTTAGGGTGAGATTGCTAAAATACTTTAATCAATTGAATTTCATTTACAAATATAAATTTATACGTTTTTAAGTTATATACATTAAACATATATAATTTTTAATATATATCTCTTACGTTATGTATTAATATATATATATATATAAACGTAATAAAAATAATTACGTTATATTTATAGTTATATATATATATATATATACACTTTTTAAAATTATATAAATGTGTAGTTATAATTTAGATCATAATTTGAAATGAAAAAAAATTGTTGTGAATTTATAATTTAGAAGTTATGGTTTAAATAATTTATCATATTAGTGACCTAGTTAAGAAATACTACACTATAATTTTTCTAAATAATTTAAAAGTTAAATAACATGTACTTAATTTATATATATATATATATATATATATATATATATATATATATATGTATAAATATATGTACATTTATATATAAATAAATATATATACATATATAGATATATAAATATATTTATACATATATATATATATATATATATATATATATATATATACACGTTTTTAACTTATATAAAGGAGTAGTTATAATTTAGATCATAATTCGAAATGGAAAAAAAATTATTGTGAATTTATGATTTAGAAATTATGGTTTAAATAATTTATCATATTAGTGACCTAGTTAAGAAATATTACACTATAATTTTTCTAAATAATTTAAAAGTTAAATAACATGTACTTAATTTTTCATTTAAGTAAATAACATTTATTAGTTTAATTACCAGGTTTTTATTTTAGTGTCATGGTTTATTAATAAGTATTAACAATTTTTTTATTTTATTTTATTAAATGCAATATGACAAGCCAAACCGTACACCCTGGTCCCATGATGATTCGTTGTTACGTCTTCAGCTTGTACATGAATCTAAACATGTATGGAATGGGGCGTCGGATCGCGTTTTGAATGTCAGGCGAGCCCTAAAGACTGCTCGGCGTGGGACATTGTTCCTAGAAGAGATCAAGGACCTTTTACAGTGTGCTGGATTTATGGGCATCACTGAAAATGATTTCTTCAAGTTAGATCATGATCTGATTTTCGCACTAGTTAAGCGCTGGAGGCCTGAGACACACACTTTCCACATGGTACAGGGAGAATGTACCGTCATATTAGAGCATGTTCCTGTGCAGCTAGGTTTACGAATCGATGGAGATCCGATAACTGGTAGGTCATCAGGTTCATATCGGCTTATGATGGAGCAATTATTAAGGATACTGCCACCGAAAAATGAAATGCGAGGAGCAAGATTAAAAATGAATGTGCTCGATCAGCATTTCAATGAAGTCGAAATGCATGCCCATAGTCCTTTGTAGTTGCAACGGTTTGCCCGAGCATTCATTTTGCATATTTTAAGGGGAATGCTTTTCCCGGATCATTCAGGTACATATGTCCCACTAAGGTTTCTTCCGTTCCTTGAAGACTTTGATGCGTGTGGCTAGTTAAGCTAGGGATCAGTTGTCCTTAGCTATTTGTATTGTGAGTTGTGTCTGTCCACCAACTATGACTGGAAGGAGATGGGAGGTGTTGGCATTTTAGTGCAACTGCGGGCGTGGGATAGGTTTCCCTTCTGTGCACCCGCCAACCCTCCAATGCAAGTTCCTACTGTTCCATTCAGTGCACGCTTAGTATAATGAATAACATTATATATGTATGAAAAATTTGTATACATATATCATTTTAACTTTATTCATTTATTAATGAATGGGTGGCATCGTACACTCCATCGAACATTCAAATTCCAAAGACAAAACCTCCCCGGCTATAGAGAGGCATTTGACAAGATGAGGCAGGATGATGTAAGTTGTTTCAAAAAATGATTTATTAATTTGTGTTCGATGAAATATTATGTGTGACGCATTCTTCACATGTGTAGATTGTTTGGACTCCATATATGGGGCATTATGATATGCTTCCAGGTTATTGTACAGAAGGGGTTAATGTTTGGAGATCGATAGTACCATTAATTAATTTCAATATCATTGAATGGCACCAAATGGATCGGGTAATGCGTCAATTTAATATGGTGCAACATATTCCATCTGCTCCATGTCAGCCAGAACAGCTCCATGACCTTACGCTGCGAAGGAAGCAAGACATGGATTGGCGATAACAACACATTGTCTACATAGACGAATGGAACAACTGTCATGCTCGCCAATATAATACCATGATTGCCGATAGCTTGCAACTGACACATAATTTAGGGTACATGACATGGTATAGGAAATGTACTCGACGATGGATCAATCAATTAGGGGCAAAAAAGGGTTTTGTGGTAAGAATGTATTTTTATATCTACAAAGTATACTTAATCATAAAAAATTGGCATTTTTTGGTTTGTATGCAATGGATATGCAAATTAATTACTCTACTGTTCTCGTAGATTGATAGCCTCGAGCGAATGTACCATTGTGCAACCAAGGACCAACGAAGCAACTTCAACTTTGACGAATTGAGAAAAGATCTTGCGAACTGCTTGGAGGTATACACAGAGATTGATTGGGTGACTGATGCTGCTGAAGAAGCCCCATCACAATAGTTACCCAACCCTATAATTAGTGAAGAGATAAGAGCAAGGCAAAGGGAAGGTCGAGGATTGCACCGTCGCTGCAGGCGTGTTGACCATGAACCACTTGCGCTACCAGCCCCCCCCAACAGTTTCAACGCAAAGGACATTTTATGCATCTCCCACTTTACTTCATGGTGACTTTGTGTCTTATCAGTATCCGTCACAACAACCTATCTCACCAGTGGACTTAGTCCAAAATCTCTTCACACCTGGTGCTAGTCAAACACCGGGGCAGGGTCTGTGTTATGTTCCTGATCCACCGACTTATTCGACTCCACCAATTTATCCACATCCCGTGTTCACACCAGGAGCTCCTTTTCATTTGGCCCATCCATGGCAGGACACACTGGTGCTGTCCTCGGCATTTTGCGAGGCAATATTCTTGGGTTGTAGTTCCTCATATCAGCATGACCCCCCTAAGGTAGGATTTAACCTAAATGAAGCTTTTACGGGAGAAGCTAGTGCATCACATGCGGAGGAGTATATTAGGAGGAACCCAGATCGTGGCGCGAGACATAGGCAACATGGGTGTATTTTAATACCAAATGATCCTGAAGATGAGCACTAGAGACCAAGGAAATGAGCCATGTTTAATGTTGTCCATGACATGTTTATTACATGCCATATATGCTACATGTACTATTTGTTTTCAATGTAAATATTAAGTAAGAAGACCATTTTAATTTAACATAATTAAAAAACTATTAATATCAAAGATAAATTTAATGATAATAAGCATAACGTGCTAATAACTTTAATAATGATATGACCAATAATACATACATCACACGTAGTCAGAAGACAATTACATACAACTACTAGTTTTGGTCATTTTGATTATCATCATCCAGACCATACTCTTGCACAATGCGGGGATATAAACTTTGATTGTGGCCTTCCTACTTACAATAACCACAACGTTGTCTACGTTGTGATTCCCTCCAATCCATTTCGTTCTGTAAACGCGTCGACTTCAGGCGCCCTTTGCTGCGAATCATGGACTCATCTGGAACAATCCTAGGACCACTTCTACCAGCAATGTTGGAGTCATTGCCAATGGGCCACCACTGCCCAGAGTACGCATTAATGGCGTTTTCAATTGAATACACAGGGTCCACATACTGATAATAATCAATACCGACTTTGGCATATGCAGCTATGACATGCGAACACGGATATCTATATGCTTGGAATGCACCACACTCACATTGTCGTGCATTTAAAACAATCGCCCATGTCTGACCACCCTTTTGTGTAACTGGATTGAAAGGTTCTTCAACTTCAAACCTAGTTGATTGAATGTTGTACGAAAGTACGTGCTGCGTGCAAGCATCCTCTATATTATGCATGAACAAATGAACTCAGAGTCTAATTTCTGGTGGTCTTGAGATAGCATCACGTTCATACACGAGTGTCCACTGCCCCATTTAATAATGGTCCATTTATCAGTCTTCTTAGACAATATTGCTCTCATTTTCCATTGGCACTCGTCTGCACTATTCGGACATGTCATCGACAAAACTGTCGGTTTGGATTCCACAACACGATATGACTGGTGTGTCTTCATTGAATAAAGCTTTACAGCCATTTGCACTTCACATTGGTGTCAAACCGTAAACCCGTGTAAAGCTCGTCACCCATACTCTAGTTGACAGGCACATCCGACCCATGAAAAGGAAACTCTTGGTTAGGGTGATCCCAATTGATATATTTGTAGTGGGGTGACATATTCCAAAACGGAGCTTGTGTTTGGCCTAAATATGATTAAACAAGATGCATGAAACAAGTGTTATTATATTTCAAAAAAAAAAAATACAAAATAAACATTTGAAATTACCTGCATATTGTGGCTATGGTTCATCAATTGGTAATGATGAACTGATAAGGGATGTAGTAAAAAAATTAGCTGCCAAGCTGTTAGGCTCAAGATTGGCATCAAAGTCGCCATCTACATCTGTATCTGAAGAACTCCTGTCCAGAATTTGACCCTCATTTTCATCATCGTCACTTTCATCTCCATCGTCACTTAAATGCGTGGTAACATAAAGATCAACGTCAACATTCAACTCTGCATGTTCAGCAACATAGTTGAACTCCTACTGAGATGTACCACCTCTTGAATCAATGGACATGTGAGGTTGAGTATGATCTATCTCAGCTGGTAATGAGGAACAACCAGCACTCTCAATGTCAACATATATCTCAAGGATTGTCATGACAAAGTGTTGTTCAAATGCATTAATCATACACTCAATATCTTCATCGTCACATATTAGAACAGTTGAATATGTGATCGGGTTTTGGCATATCAAAAATCAACAAGTCAAGTTACAAATAGATTGATATCTTGAAAGCTTCAATTTATCAGAAATCTTTTTTGGTAACACATCATAAGTGACACCACGTTTAATTTGAATTGTTCTTTTATCACCTTCAAAAGTCAAAGTCATGCCCTGTGGACCATTAAATTTTCTACCATTCGAATAAATAAGAGTAATAATAGAAGTCATTTTTAAAAACCAAAAGAAGATGCAAAAAATGAGAGACGAAAGAAAAATACTAAGAGCATACAAGCAAAAAATAACTTCAACGTGGAATTACAGGAGAGCAAACAGAAGCACGAAAGCAAGAGAGCAAAATTATCAAACACAAAAAAGCATACTTCTACTGCATATCAAGTTCGTATTTATAAACTTAGTAACTCAATTATAAAATAATTAAATGTCATCTCAAAATCAGAATAAGAATCAGAATAGGAATCGAAATCAGAATCAGAATATTACATTGTAACGGATACGAACAGGTGACAATTATCAAATACAAACATATTACATGCATGCGCGGCGAAAATGGACAAGCGGCTTGCTGGATGGGAAAGATTCAAGTGGCGCTGGTCTGACCAGCGTCATTGACTATACAAAAGGCACTAGTCTGACCAGCGCCTTTGACCACAACTAAAAGCACTGGTCTGACCAGCACCTTCTACTAAAAGATAAAATGTGTCGCGTCGGTCAGAAGCTACATCACATATACTGTTTTGCAAAAGACAAAAAATCATGTCATGTACAGAAGGCGCTGCTCTGACCAACGCCTTCTATTACAAGACAAAAATATCACGTCGGTCAGACATGCAAGTGGCGCGGGTCTCACTAGCGCCTTGCGTTATTTTGTATGGCGCCAGTTACACAGGCATCTTTCATACATTTTAAAACAACCCATTTTGTTAAAATATTTTTTTTCTACATTATTATGATAATTATTTTTTTTTAATACTACTTTGGTTTTTTGTCGCTTCTGTCATTTAATAGCCTTAAACTACGGTAAAAAAACCAAATTAGTATTAAAAAAAAAACAATTTACCAAAATGATGTAGAAAAAAAATATTTTACCAAAATAATGTAAAAAAAAACATGTTACCAAAATAGGTGGTTTGCAGATGTATAGAAGGCGTCGGTACATGCGAAAAAAAGTCAGACTAGTGCCTTTTGTGCAGTTAGACGCGTCAGACTGGCGCCTCCTGTATTGTTGACACGTGATAATTTTTTACTTTCGAAAAAACACATGCTCCGTATCTGCACACATGCATTGTAATATGAAATATATATATATATATATATATATTAAAAATTATATATTTTTAATATATATACATAACTTAAAAACGTATAAATATATTAAAATTATTTTTAACCTTAAAAATGTAATACAACTATTTTTCTTCATCTGTGAAAATTTTTTATCTGATTATTATTTTTGGTTTAAACATAATTTTAAACAAAGAAAAAAGACATAATTTGTTGATAAAATTAAAAACAATTGAACGCACCGCATTATACTAAAAATTAATCATTTGTAAATGAAATTCAATTGTTTTACTAGTCTCAACCTAACCTACAACCCCTGGAAAATCCTATCTTAAATTTTTAATCCACAGGACAATAAACAAGTCTCAAATCAACACTTAACAGTCTTAAATCATTATCAATATGAAAAATATCTATACACACATCATAAATTAACCCAAAACAATATAACAACTTAATGGAATTTTTAAGGGACAACACAATATTGTATTAAAATTAAAAACGTAAATTTCACCAAGTCAGGCTTACCTCTATGATTTCACCAAACAGGCTTCCTCCTTTTTATTACTAATTTGGTCAAAAAGCCTATATTTGATATTACAATGCATGCGCACGGATATGGAGCATGCGTTTTTTCGAAAGTAGAATTATCAGTATAGGAGGCACCAGTCTGACCAGCACATCTGATTGTACTGGTCTGACCAGCACCTTCTACTACAGTGATTGAATAAGTGGCGCTAGTTTGACCAGCGCCTTCCTTTTTTTTCGCATCCACTAGCACTTTCTATACATCTGCAAACAACCCATCTTGGTAAAATGTTTTTTTTTTACATTATTTTGGTAAATTGTTTTTTTTTAAATACTAATTTGGTTTTTTTTACCCTTAAACTACTGTTTCAGTTTTCTTTTTAACTTTTGATATATAATATCATATTAAAATATAATGTTACAGAGAAATTAACGTTGACGTTAATGTTTCAAATATATATTAAAAGTATTTAACTTTTACATAAAAGCAAAAAAATAACTTAAAAGTATTTATAATATTTCTTAATATAAAATTTTATTCAAATATTCTTAAAATAGTTAAAAAATATTTTACTACAAAATGTATTCTTATACACAAAACATTTGTATCAAACATTTATAACAAATAATATTAGTTAATATATTTTATAAATAATACTAAAATACTTAATATTATTTTATGTAAAATATTATGTAAGAAGTTTTAAATTATTTAGTAAATATTTTGAATATATTTAAATACTATTTTAAAACATTTATTAAATATTTTCGAATTTTGCAGTGCTACTTCAAGTTTAGAAAATCCAAATGTGGTTGTGTCATTTATTATACATGGGAAATAGGTTTTAAGCGTAAAATTAATGTGAAACAGCAATATGGAACTAAAAAAAACTAATGAAATAATAGTTATTAATTAACAGTGATAGGAAAATTACTTAATCACCCTTATTTTAGACAAGGAAAAGGTACTTTAGATCTTATTGCTTTATATATATTAGGCTTAATTGCACTTTGTGTCACTCAAGTTTCATTATTTTGCGAATTTTATCATTATGTTTTTTTTTTTCCGCATTTTGCCACCCTATTTTTTAAATCTTGTAAATTTTGTTCAATCATCAATTGTTAATTAAATAAAAATTCGCAAGATTGGGAAAAATTCGCAATATTCCAAAAATAAGGTGGTAAAATGCAAGAGAGAAAAATATGGTGACAAAATCCGCAAAATTATGAAACTTAGATGACACAAAGTGCAATTAAGCCTATATATTAAGATTAAGATACCCATTCATGAAAAGTTATGACTATTATATATTTCTTATTCCTATTTTGCCCATCATAAATAGAAATAAGATTTATGATATCTACACATTATATAGACCACACTAAATGAGATGTTATAAATCCCAATGAATTTATTCTTATAAGATCACTTTAACAGAGACAAAAATCTTATGGATAACATATAATACATGATTTAATATTATATGTAGACTCACATCTTAAAAATATCTAACATATGCTGGTTGGCCATTTAGCTTACATGTTTGTGCACAACCCTTTAACCCACCTTACATATATATTATTTTGCGGATCAAGCTTATGCAAACCAAGAGGATAGTCCATGATTATTTCAATGAACCATGGTTTGCTAAAGTAAGGGGTGCGTGGCTTTCAATCTTAGTGTGGTTGATCGCTTGACTTATGTAGAAGATGATGCGATTGTTATGGTGAAACCGCTAAAATTGGATGTCGGTTCGTAGAGGGGTGGAGTTTTGGATTGTTATTCATGGAAGACCTTCCCAATTTATATTTTAGTCCCTCTACATATACTCAATTTATGTTTTAGTCCCTATAAATACACCTATTTTTGTTTTGGTCCCTCTAATATACTCAGCTTTTATTTTAGTTCCTCTAACTATATCATGTTGCTAACGTGACATGCCAGGTGGGTTACTGACATGGAATGCCAAATAGGTTGTTGACATGACATGCCAAATCAATTACTGATGTGGAAATTATGTTACACTTAACGGTTTATTGTAATAGCGAGGACCAAAACAATGTAATAAAATATTAAAGGGACCAAAAGCAGAAGAAAAATTTTATAGGGATGAAAAGCTTAAAATGGGTATATAATATGGACTAAAAATATATTTAAGCTTTTGGATTTTTCATAAAATCATCATTACTTTCTATTTATTTAAGCTCAATTGCAATTTTGGTCCTACAATTATGCGACTTTAGTCTCCCAAGTTTCAATTGCATGAATTGGGTCCCAAGTATCACAACTGTATAATTTGCTAATTGACAAGTAACATGATAGATGCTAACGTGTTAGTGATATAGCATGCTGATATGGTGCGTGAAAAATAAGAAAAAAATGTAAAAGTATGGGAGGTGGGGATTGAACCCCCACCCTATACTCTAACAACAACACTTAACCATTAAATTAATAGGTTTGATTAGTGTATAAATCAAAATTATAATAAATATAACTTAAAAAGAGACAAAAAGTGTATATATATTTACTACTACTAAATATATATATATATATATATATATATATATAATTAATACTAATAAAATTATTAATATTATTAGTATATACTAATAAGATAATATTAATAAATCCAAATTAGTGTATATTAATATACTTCAAAATAAATATACATAAATTGGATGGTGATTGAAATCAATGTTGATGTTAAGCATCAAATTTCATGTTTTAGTCACTAAAATTTATATTTATATCATATATTTTCAATTAACACTCTTATAGTTATAATATATTTATATCTTATCCAATATATTTATATTTATGTAGAAGTATATTAATATATACTAATATATATTTATCAATACTATTTTATTAATATATACTAATAATATTATTAATATTAATTTATTAATGATATTATTAATACTAATAATACACACACACACACACATATATATATATATGAATATATAGTAGTAAATATATGTGTAATTTTAGTCATTATTTAAGTTATATATACTATAATTTTGATTTATATACCAAGCAAAATCCATTAGCCTGGTTGTTAAGTGTTGTCCTCAGGGTAGGAAGGGGGGGGTTCAATTCCTACTTCTTACATTTTGACAATTTTCTCCTTTTTTTTTTCATCGGCTATTGGTGTTACGTCAGCAAAACATGTTAAATATTTAACAAAAAACTAATAGATGGACCAAAATTACACAATTGCAATGTGAGGCACTCAATTCGAGCAATTGAAACTTGGAGAACCAAACTCACACAATTGTGATACATGGGAGGCCAAAAATACAATTAAGCCTTTTATTTATATTATAAATTCACCTTTCTCCATCAAATCTTAGTTTTTTCATTCATAAATAGTAAATTAGATTAGTGAAAGGGATTAATATCTCACAATGTGATGAATCAATATTCGAATCTTTGTTGGAAGAGATACCCACATTTAGTATCCAATATTGTTTCTAATAGGATTGTTTACAAAAAAAGATACTTATGAAGAACCCAAAAAAATAATGACTTAATTTTCTAGTTGACTTTAATTTTTATAAGTGTAAAAATGTTTACCTTAACAAGTACCTTAAATATAAATTTGGTTTAATTATTCATTTGATTCCTGTAGTTTACAAAACCTTTTTCTTTTAGTCCTTATACTTAAAAATATCACCTTTTAGTTCCTACACATACCATTTCGAATTCTTTTTAGTTCCTACACATTTCATTTTAATCTCTTTTAGTCCCAATGGCAAAGACTAAAAGGAATTAAAAATGATATGTATAGGGATAAAAAGAGGATATTTTTAAGTATAAAGACTAAGAAAAGTTTTTGTAACTATAGGAACCAAATGAGTAATTATTATAAAATTCAACAATCATATCATAAATGACAAATTATGATTAGATAATAGTGCAAAAAATCTTTACACTATCAATATATTATAATTAAATTCTTTTTAACTTGTTTTTAAGGAACGATACATGAGTTTTCTATAATTCAAAATTTTAAATATTTTAGATTTTAACAAATTAAATTTTTTATTTTTTATTAATTAAAATTCATTTGTACCTTTACGAATTCATATTACATAATAAAAAGGTATCTTAAAATAGATAAAACAAATATTTTAATTCTAACTAGATATTTTATTTTGATTTGATCCTCAATTATTTTTAAGTTTCATTTTAGAGTCTAATTTTTATATAATAGCAGCGTAAAAAAATTTATATAGCTAGTTGTAACACCAAGTTGCTTTGAGGATCGACAATTGATACTGCAAATTAATATAAGTCTTTTTCAACGTGATTTATCATCATTTACACGTTTCTAAAAAGTCATTCATCCTAAAATTGATCCAAATCATTTTTTATAATCTTATTTTATTTTATTTTATTTTAATTTTTGGTAGTCTAACCTAACTCAACCCACAACTCACTAGGGTTGTGGGTTGAGCTAGGATTTTCAATGCAATCTCAAAACAAGTCCAACCCAAGTCAACCTATTTTTTGGTGGGTTGAGAGCAAGTAGGGATAGATTGACACATTTTGACATGCCTAGCTATCGAAAAGTAGATTTTTTTTATATAGGTAGTATTAATTAATTTTCTATAAACTATCCTTAACTGTATAGTCTTATAATTGCACATCCTCTAAATCTCTCTCATTTTATTGTGTATTTGATTGATTTGTGTATCATTTTCACCAAAAGTCTATTAAGAGTCACTCCTTGTCTATGTCTCATCTTTTTTTGTATTGGCAATCACTTCCCGTCGTCATCAAACACCCTCCATAAATATGATTTTTAAAAAAATTATTATAAAAATTAACAATTTTCAATCATATAATAATGGCTTAAATATATTTTTTGTCCTTGCAATTTAGAGTTTTTTTTTAATTTTAGTTCTTACAAATTTTTTGTTTGTTTTAGTCCTTAGAAATTTCAACTAGTTTATTTTTTGCCCATGTTGTCAGTTTAAAAAAGATGACGTGACTAACAGAATGATAATGTTAGCATGCCACATCATCACCTTGATGATGTCATCATGTCACGTTAGCACTAATTTATAGGGACTAGAAACAAAAAATAAATAAATTGCAGGAATTAAAACCAAAATATGACATATTTGCAAGGATAAAAAATATTTAAGTCTTAAATTAAATATTAAAATTAAAATAAAGGCTTAAATATTAAAACATTCTTTCTCTCTGTTTTCACACACTTAACACTCTGACACATTCAACACCCTTAAGCTTTTTGTAAATTCCTACCATAAAAAACAACCCATCACCACTGTCACTGCTGTCACCACCACTATCGTCACCTTTTCCACCATTACCGCCACCACTATCGTTGTCGTTGTCACCGCCATTACTATTGTTGTCATTGCCACTGTTGTCGTCGTTGCCACCACCACTACGACTAACACCACCATTGTCTTTGCACCGCCACCACTACAACCAACACCACCATTATTATCACTATCACCACCTCTATGAAAACTATGACATTAAGGTTCTACATTTCCCACCAAAGACTCAACCCATGATGTCACCCTTAAACGTGTCACATATATCAAAAGTCACTACCCATCAAATTTGGAAAGCAATGAGGAGGACACAAATGGTATACGACTCGTTGCCCGTGTTAGTGTTGGTGGAGGAGAAGTGAGCTATGGCAACAGTGGCAACATGTTTAGGAGGAAAGGGTGGAGCTTGGAGAGGAGAGGAAAGGAAAGAGGGGAAGAAAAAGAGTTTGAAGGCAAAAATGGTGCAGAGACGGAGAGGGAAGAAATCAATATTTAAGCCTTTTATTTTGTTTTAATATTTAATTTAAGACATAAATATTTTTTTGGTCCCTACAAATATCTCAAAATTTTGTTTTAGTTCTTGCAATTTATTTTTGTTTTGTTTCTAATCTGTATAAATTATTCATGATGTGGCTTCCTTACTGACATGGTATAATGGCATTATCATGACATCATCAGGTAATAACATGGCATGATGACATCATCAAATCCGTTAGTCACATCATTTTTTTGTAACAGAAATTAACGACAAAAACAAAAAACAAACAAATTAAAATTTCTAAGGACTAAAGCTTTTCTTTTCTTTTTTTGCAATGATTAAAATAAAAAACGTTAAATTACAAGAACGAAAAATATATTTAAGCCTATAATAATTTATGATTAGATGTCAATGTAGATTTTTTTTATACTATAAATGTATTCAAATTAAATTCTTCATTTTAACTTGTTATGTCTTTTTGGTTTTAATTTAGCCTTTTTTATCAAGTTTTTTATTTTAGTAGAGATCCAAAATCACTACAATTGACATAAAATACCATACCACTTTTTTTTGCAAGTAAAAAACATCACAATTAATAAAAAGACCAAATAATAAAAAATAAAACTAAAATAAAAAAATTAGAATGTACTAATTTCACCTAAACAATGTGCTACTGAATTTTCACTTCTTTTATTATATTTGAACCGTTAACATTTACTTCATTAGTGCTAAAATTTCGAATGTCAAGCAAAAGCAAAATTGACAATCTCAGGAGTCCAACATTTTGTGACATTTGCAACGAGACAAGTTAGAACGCGGCTTATTAGTTATTTAGTATATGGAATCTCCAAGTAAGTCGTGAATCAGAGTAACGGGTAAGACAAACTTGCGTGGACAACAAGTAGTTGCGTTGGACACGGCACGACGAAGAAGAAAAATTATTAGATAGTTTAGGATTATCATTAAGTGTTTATATTTCAATTAATATTTATATAATATATATTTATAATTTATAATTTATAAAAAAATTAATATTATTTAATTATATATCTTGTAAAAATTCAAAAATTAATAATATTTAATTATATATCATGTAAAGATTAATAGAGACGGTGATGATCTAAATCACTTAATAATCTCTCCAGAAACATAGGTTCATTTGGTGAAGCTAATAAATGATGAACTCATTCAAGTAGCTCCAATCACGGTACTTTAAAAATATCTTAACTATTTAATAATCGTTATATGAGTCTTTCCTCCGATGCTGCTTTTGGATTATTATCGTACTAATTGAATCCACTTTTTATAATAGAGAATGATTATTTTATTAAAGAGCTAATCTTACAATTAACTGTCAGGTCAATTTACTCCAGCTTTCTTCCAGTTCAGTTGCTGACCGCTGAGTTATGAAAGCAATTTAAGCACGAGTTTTGGAGGTGCTCATGAGTCATAAGTATAATGTCTGAATTGACTATAATGTTTGAGACTTGGACCACTATTTAAAACAATAATTATAAATCCTTTTATAATCTATTTTTACAAATTCATTTTATTTATAAAATATTAAATATATTTAGTATTTATTAAATCAAAGTTCTAAAATTTTGTAAAATAATATTATAGAAAAATATAACATTCCTTTCCAAAAATTAAAACATTCATTTGGTGACTTCTTTCATCTTTGGGTCACCATAGTCCGCCGAAGTCAGCATTTTACCATTATTAATTCATAAATATTGAACTTGTATTTTGCATGGATTCTAAACTTTAATGATGACGCCATTGATAATCAGCCACTAAATCAAAGAATTCGAGTCAAAGGAGGTTAAAATTAACAATTTTTTTTTTTTGATAAATAACAATATGTTTTTTTAGTAAATAGTCTATAGACTCATAGTATAAAAGGATTTTACATTCCTGTTTATGTATTTACAAATTTATGTAATTACATGCTAGTATGTATGGTAAGTTTAATGATTTTTACAATAATAATCTTAAAATCATACATATTAGTGGTATTAGAGCCTGGCTGTGCAGCATGATGACCTGTCAAAGGAGAAGTATTGAAGTGTGATGAGGGTGATGGTAGATTTGTGTGGAATCCTTATGTTGAAAGTCTTATTGGCAATGAGAAAGCTCTAGGGGCCATAATGGCGGTGCAAGGGCCATCATTGAAATTCGTGGATTTAAAAAATAAAGGCTTTCACTTGAGAGATGATGGTGGTGCAAGTATCTAGAACATATTAACGGCAATGGCTAAGCTCTAATGGCCATCACTTAATACGGGTGGATAGAAAAAAGGTTTCCGTTTGAGTAGGAGTCATACCATATGAAAGAAACTCACTTGAAGGGGAGATTGGTGGTATGCAAGTGTGTGAAAAAAGTCACACATTAGATAGAGGTGGATATGTTGAGTAAGATATAAGTGACAAAGACCCACAAACCTGATGCTTTAAGGTTTTAGGTTAGATGTGGTGTCAAGTTCACTTGTGTGGTTGACTTATTGCCTACTGATGAAGTTCTCCCTGATGTTTTACCCCTCTTATTTCTCAACACATAGTTTCATCCAAATGTAGTTTGGTTGAAGCCTCCAACTTTGATTATTGCCATGCAATATTAGAATATTGGGTTTTAGCCTAATTCAGCCTCACAAAATTGACTTGTAAGGTGAGGATTGTTTCCCATTTATATACACTAATTTGACATCATCACTAGTTGATATAGGATCTCTAACATGTAATAAATAAAGCAAAACACAAATGAATTCATTAGAAAAAAAATTAAAGTAATACTTAAAATGAAAAATGATAAAAACTTATCTTAAGTATTTTGACGTCATGTATAAAATTGAATTATAGAGGTCACAATAAAAGAAATTAAATTAAATAAAGAACAATCCAATCACAAAAAGTATATGAAGATTGAAAAAAAATATAAAAAATTATTAAAAAAGGGTCAATAATTTATATATAAATATTATGACAAAATATTATTACATTATTTAATTAATATAATATTGACCACTTTTGATTTCTATGGTCATTCAATTAATTTTTTTTGTTGAAACATTCAATTAATTATTATTATTATAATACAGTTTCATGCATAATTTTATTTTGAATATCGAATTTAATGTGATAACTGAGTAGCAGTAATTTTTCATAATGGAAACAGAAAAGTCAAACTAATATTTAAAAATTGTACTATAGTGGTAATATTAAACAGAGTTTACTAACACGGCAAATTATAGTTGGTAGATAATTATGTTTTTTGGGCATGTAGTTTTGATTTCAGATTTGTGTACATGAAAGAAAATCTATTAGAAGAAGTCACTCCCTTAAGAGATACATTGGGATTAGTCTCTAACTCTTGACTGAGGAATATCCTAAGCAACCAAAAACAAATATTAAAAGAGTTTAAAGATTATGCAATGATAGTGTAAAAAAATTTACAATATCAACTAATTAAAAATAACCGTTAATATAAATTTTAAGATAAATATTATAAAAGTCAACAAACTTACTATACATGATGATTTGTGATTAAATGACAATATAAAACTATTTTATACTGTGAGTGCTTAACTCATTTTCTTATATTAAAATGGCCAAACATTTTACGGATATTTTTTAAGTTATTAAATATGAATTTAATTAAAATATACTGGAAGTGTATTTATATTATATTTAATCTCAGATTTTATATATATATAAATAATTTATTAATTTTTATAATAATTATTTTAAAGTTAATTTTAAAGATATTTTTTATTAATTCACAGTATAAATATTTTAAAACTATCATTATATGACAATTAAAGTCATTAAATTTTTCACTGGCTACTAAATTTTAAAAATTATTGATAAACTACTGGTAGCGTGTTTGATTTTTATTTTATAAACACACAAACTGACAAAAGTCCATTTCTCTGATGGTAGTATTACCTTTCCTTTCCTAATCATCGAAAATATAATGCGAGTAACAATAAACATAAATTTTGACATGGCAGGCCGCGGCATGGCAGGGCCGTGTCTGGTCCCCTTTGAGGCAGCCAATACTATCCGTAGTTCACCATTACTGTGAGTATGGGACAACGCATGAACCTCTCTTGAGAAAAAATATTAAAAAAAAAAAAAAACGCATGAACCTCACTTGGTTAACAACTTCCCCATGCATACCTCAAACGTAAATACCTCCCTCTTTTAACCAGTATTTAATTTTGGTTATATTTTTATCGTTAAAGTATCATCATTTTTATTCTAAATTTTAATTCTTATATTTAATAAATGATATTTTTTTTAATCTTTCATTTAAAACTAGAAACATGTATAGTAAAAGGTTAAAATTACATTATGTTATTAAATATAAAAATTTAAATTAAATAGATTTTTTATAAAGATTAAAATAAAAAATTGTGATATTTTTAATTCTTAAAAATATAAGTTGAATTTTATTTATTTAAAATCTAAATTAATAATTATTTAAACATTTATAAAAAAAATTAACAATTATTAATGACTTAGTTGTCGATAATAATAGTTAGAATTAGAAACAATAAAATTGAATTATAGTACAGAAGAAAGAAATCTTCTAAATAAAAACCTTAGGGTTAGTTTGATTTGCTTAATTAAAAACATGGTAACGCAAAACACAAATATAATTGTTTCATTTTTTATTTAAGAAAAGATTATGGGACAACACAAATCAAGAGAAGATGGACAAGACAAACACTCAATTTTTTGTTACTCAGCATGTCACGAGACAACTTTTGTCTTAAGTACAAAATATTCAAAACTCAAAAGACAAAAATATACCTATACTTATTTCTTATTTAATAATTATATTTTCTTTCCATCGTCTCTCCCCACCACCATTATTGGCACTACCACCACCACACTAACACCAACACCATTGTTGCCGTCAACGCCACCACCCATAACCACCAACGCCATCATCATCATCACTATTGTCGCCACTACTACCATTTATTGTCACCGCTTCCACTACTACCATCACTGTCATTATCGCCATTATCACTACTGCTACCATTATTACTGTCGTTGTTGTTGTTGATGCCACTACCACCACCACCACTACCACCATTGACATCCTCATCGTCATTACCACTATTGTTGTCGTATTAAAATAATTAATATAAAGTGTATTAAGATAATTAATATTAAGAAGGATAATGCAGTAAATTTTATATGATTTTACTTGTGTTGTCTCTTGCCTTATATTGTATCTTAGTGTGTATCAAACACACCACTGTTAAACCGTTAATAAAAGCCTTCTAAAAATTTTATCCAATGATCTCTTTTTGCCGACTCGTCCATGAATGTCACACATTGATCCTTTTGCGTAAACCATCAATTATTAGCAACATCAACGACCTCATTCGATGTTGAAAATTTTTTTGACGCTAATTTCTAATAAATGTTTGACCATTGATAAATCATCTAAAATTTTATAATACCGATGGTTTTTCACACACTGTATGTAATAACAAAGTTTCTTGTAATGATCTTTTAATATATTTTTTCCCCCATATACATGCCTTTTCGGCTTTCCATTTTAGAATCTTTCCATTTACATTATCTTTTTTTTTTTTGTTACCAATTTACGTTATCTTTCAATTAAGTATAATACGTATCTTTTTTTTTATATATATATACCAATTTAATTTCTTTTTTTTATTTTCAGCGGAGCCTAAGGAAAAAAAACTACAGAGGAATTAAAGGAGAGTTTTGACACCATCAAAAAATAACCACTGCCTAACACTAGCCAGAGGATGATCATACTCCCATAAGCTGAGGGTCCAACTCGCAAGCCATATTGGCCATAGCATCAGCACTCCGATTGGCTTCCCCAAAAATATAATATGCCTTTACATTTTATTCTTCCTTATTTAATAAAAAAATATTTATAGCATTTGTCGAGAGTAGAATGCGTTCCTTTTACGTGTTAGCGTCTTTTTCTTCTCTATTTAATAACAAAATAATTACCTTCCTTTCCAGTAGCATTTGTTAAAAGTAATCTTCATTATCTTCTCTCTGACGTTTGTTAACGTTTTAGGAGACATTTTAAACAAATTAGTCTGATAACCCCTATCCTATATGGATAAGTTTCTAACAAATAAATTTTTATTATATATTATAATATTAAATGTATTTGTCCATTATTTTCTTAATTCACAAAATATATATTAGTAAATGTTATATATATATATATAAACAATTATGATATTTATATATATATTCATGATAAATAATGTTAAATTAAAAACTTGTATAAAATATAATACACATAACAAATATTTTTTAAGAATTTTGTTAAAAGAAAATATTTTATTGTAATGTCTCATGTCTTGCACAAGTATTAAGTTTATAATTTATAATTCTTTATAGTATTATGAGTTTTAAAGTATTCATGTGTTATTTTATAATATAAAAATATATATTAGTATATATGTATTTAAATATTTACAAAAACATATATAAACAGTTATAAATATTGATATATACTCACAAATATATATCTTATATCATTTTAATTTATATAAATGTCTCTTTTAAAAATATTAGTTTTATAAATACATTTGTATTTATATATAACTTAGATATATAAACAATTTTAATAAGAGATATTAATAATGAAAAATATTTTAAATTAGATTTTATAGTTCTTGTTTTTCCTTAAAAAATATGTTTTTCTCATAAATTAAAAAAAGTGAAGAATATTAATTAAAAAAAAGAAAATAGACCTATATATATTACTTAAATTATATTATCAATTATAAATAATGTGAGAATGACATTTGTATTGTTACATAATTTATATATATCATTTATATATATGCACCATAAGGGTGGCAAAGCGGGCTAGCCCAACCTGTTTTGGCCGCCTCGCCACCAGTTAGTCAAAAATAGGTTGGGGTAGGTTGGCCCGCTTATTAAGAGGTGGGTTGAAAGTTCTGGCTTGTCTCGTTTAGAAGTGTGCTGGCCCTCCAGAAACTAAAAAAATAAGAAAAAAAGGAGAAAATTAAAGTTCAATAAAAAAATTCAATACAATTATAATTTTTGATTAATTAATTAAAAGTTTATATATGCTTTAATGTTAACTTTTTGAATACGTTCAAATATATTGAGTGTATGTAATTCTTGATATTGGTTGCTAATTTAGGCTTTTTCTTTTTCTTATTTCTAACTAATACCAAGGGATCAATAAGCAAATAGCAAGTTGCTTTACTTGATTGATATTTTATCAATAAAGTAATATATTACTTTATTATAGCTAGCTAAATATAGCTTTGTTTTAAAACCATAAAATTCTTATTGTTTACCGTTCGTTAATATTTAATTAACTTACCGTTTATAAAAATACTAACAAATATTTCCCTTAATTAATTTAGTGAAAATATTAAATATTGTAAAGTTGAATAATTAAATATTGTGCATTAAAGTTGAAAATATTAAATATTTCCCTTAGTTATATTTTAGTGACTATTTTTATATTTTAAAATCTTAACTTCAAACAAAGGAATCCTAAATCTTCCCACTAAGTTAAGACGAAAGTTAGGGTGGGAGACCTAGTCATATTTCTCACCATGGGAAAGTATTATAGTCTGTTAGATATATTAGTTTTAAATTGGATGGTTGGGATTTTATTTTTTTTGCCTTTTCTTTTCTCCTTTTTCATCTCTCTTTTCCGATTTACCCTTACTCCTCCTTCCTCCCCCTTCTTCTTCATTGTCATTGCCACCAATGGAAGTCCCCCCCTCAGTTCAAGCAATATCCCCCTTGTTCTTCACCGCTTCCAAACACACCACATCTTCATTCCACTACTGTTGTCGAAGTGCAACTTCTTGAACAAAAAAAAAAAAGAGATTGCACACATAGCGTGCCTAAATTGAATCCTCACCTACACGACCAAACCCATGAAACCAATCAAACTCCACAACACAAAAATAAGGATCGTACACAAAAAAACCATATATCTGAATCTAGTGACAAAAATTAGAAAGACCTAGAGTTCCATTTGGAGGAATCAAGACAAATATGACACAAAATCGTTGCTTGAACTGCACCACTGCAAACCTCCCCTGCTCCCAACAAAGAACAAAAATGACGTCGGGAACAAGCTTCTGCTCAAATCTCAACCTTCTTCTCCGATTTCCCACCCAACCTATTTGATAAAATTGAATAACGTCCTTCATGTAGGTCTCCACCTTGTTGGCGAGCTCGTCCAAATCGAGGTCGGTGGAGGAAGAAGGCCTGTACTTAAGCCACGTCACCTATGTGATCAGGTAGGGCTTAGTGCAGAACTGCTCTTGGCCCTTGTAGATTAGGAAGAAGTGGTCGTCAATAAGGCGCTTGTGTTTGATGACTTTCTCGACATAGCCGGTGTCGGCAGTTTTCGAAACGACGTCAGTGTAGATGACACTGAAGCAGAGATTAGTGTGGAGGAGAGTATGCATCTGTTTCGGTAGCAGAACTAATGCTTCATTTGGTACAAGGCAGAGGAGTGGAGAAGAGTTGAAGTTTTTAAAATTTTAAAATTTTCATTAGTTTGGTTCAATAGAAATGAAGAGGAGATTTTTAAAAATTTTGCAAGCCCCATTATTTATTTTTATTATATTTTTTATTTATTTTATTCATTTTTTTCTTTTATTTTTCATCTATTTCTCTCTTATTAAATAACTTAAAATTTTAAATTATTTTCTATTTATTTTTTACTCCTTAACTTATTTCTTTCTTATATATTTTTTTCTTCTCTATCAAATAAAGACTAGAAGATTTGTAGATGAAGAATAGCAAAAGAGAGAGCGAGAGGAGGAAAGAAAAAAAAAAAAAGAGGGGTGCATCGAGAAAGAGGAAGAAAAAAAAAAATCTCAACTACTGATTTAAAAATAAAGAGATTTAACCGTCTGAAACATGTTTTTCACAAAGGGAGACATGACAAGGCCTCCAACGGTAGCCTTCCTCCTAAGTTAAGTGCTTTCAGTACAAAGTCAGTGATTCTGAAAATTGAAATTATAATTAGTTTTTAACATAAATAATAATTTTCTATTTTTAATGTGATAAAAACACTTTTGTATTTTTGTAAAAATTCTAAATAGCATTTTTTTGGAAAACTTAAATAAAACTATGTAAAACTCGGGCTAGTTTAAATGTTGTCGTACAAAGTTGTTGGTTCTGAATTTGAAATTGTCAAATAAATAAATTGACGCACGTGTTAGTAGCGCTTGCGTTAATTAGGGGATAGAAAACGTTTTTTTTAATGAAAAATAACAATTATAAATTTGGGTTATATAATGTATATATAAATAGTTGAGATTAAAAATTAGTTAGTCGTTATATGATTTTTTTTTAAATCTTGATAATTTAAATGTACGGTTCGTTTATTACAGTTTTTTTTTGTAAATCACCGTTTTTATAAAATAATAACTTTTTTTGGTTTTTCAGGTATTCGTTACAATTTTCAAATAATCAGAATAATTAAAATTAGAAACTATTTTCAACAGATTTTTTAAAAAAATTATTTATTAATAAAAGTGATTTTTATGATTGTAAACGAACATAATTATTTTTTTTAAATTTCTAAAAATAATTACTAGATTATTTTACATCATAATTACTTTTTTTCAATATGTAACAAACTAATCACTATTAGTCATATCCAGGATAAATGTTTATTTATACATAACTAAAATTTAAAATAGATAAATATTTTGAAGATATAAATTATATCATAATTTAAAATATGATAATAAATATTTTTGAATATATAAATTATATTATAATTTAAATTTTTAATAAATAAATATTTTTAAATATATAAATTATATTTTAGATTTACGATAAATAATTTAAAGTATGATATAATGTTGACAAATGCTATAGTGGACAAGGGAAAGAAGTGGTTTATGGTGGACAAATTTATATTTATCATTAGATATGTTATTAGAATATTATGTGGTTCAGATTCATTAATAGCTACTGGTTGAATCTATTAAATTTTTTTTTTTTAAAAGATAAATGTATTTTACATTCTTGTCCCTTATTAGAAAATAAATAACTTCTTCAACGGAGAAGCTGTTGCGTGTTGGCAAATGTACCAATCAAACAAGTAATATAGTGATGAATGAGTATCGTTCTCCCAAGAGACTTGCGTAATACGTAGTAATCTACTAAATTTTCTATCCTAAACTAGTGTAACCAGAGAATAATAACAATTGTAAGAAAATATAGACAATAACTTAAAAGATCAACAAGGAAGGACAATGTAACATAAACTCGTTGTGACATTTCATTGAATACTTAGTATGCGTAATGTAACACCCCAAATTTTAAGTACTAGAAATAAACCATGAGGTAGCTCTTAGGAGAACCCTTCCCATGTGTTATTAGACAAAAGACGTTTTAAGAGTTATTGTTATTAGATCACTTATTATTCTTATTATTGTTCTTATCATTATTATATTTATTGTTGTTGTTATTGCTATTATTATTATTATTGTGTTGTGTTGTTGTTATTATATTTATTGTTGTTGTTATTATTATTATTAATTCTTTGTTATGGTGTTGTTATTATATTATTATTATTGTTATTATTAGTGTTATTGTTATTAACACCTTAGCATTAAAAATTAATAGAAATATTATCATAGAACCCAAAAGAGCATCTAGGACCTAATAGGGGACTAAAGTCCACTAAGTCACATACCCACCCACATGTTATAAGAAGAGAATAGAGAATAAGGGTTTGGTTTAGTCGTCACAAAATAGAAGAAGAATAAGTAGAGAGAGTATGAGGAAAAAAGGAACAAGAAGAGAAAGAGAAAGAGGAGGAATAGAAACTGGAGACCCAAACCCTAAGACTTGGCTTTGCATGTCCATAAAGGTGAGCGCTCTCCCCCATGTCTTTTCTCATCCTTTATGTTGTTCTTGTTCATCTATTTATCTTTTTCCCTCCTTATACCTAAAATTAGGGATTTGATGGGTTTTGAGGGGATTGTGAGGGAGTACGAAAATTATAGATTAGATTGACCAATTATCATGTGTAGAAGAGTGATTAAGAATCTAATTATTTATCTTGAAGCATTTAGAACCCAAAGACAATAGGAAAAATAAATTAAAATTAGTACCTTGGATCCGCTCGGCAGATTAGATAGCCGATGGGTGACTTTTCTTCAAAAATTGGGTTATGCATTGTCGCTAGGGGCGCGAACCTGCTGGGCGGGTTGGGTTTTGACGTGGACTCACTGGGCGGGTTCGTTGGACTGCCAGGTGGGACTTTCGTCTTGCTGGGTGGATACAACTTTTGCTATTCCGTTTTTTGTGTTTATGAACTCCTTTTTGCAGTTTTTAACTCATGGTTGTTTGTTTTCTTATGCCTTGTTGAGTTTATATTATATGATTATTATTTATCTTGAAAAAACTGAGTGTAATATGAAATTGTGCCATGTTTCATGATAAAAGTCAACAAAAAGTTGTAAGCATTATTTGTGACCATGCATCATAACATTTGAGTTATGTGATGAGGAAAGTATGTAGGAATCTGGCTAGTGGAGGCCGTGATAGGTTGTCTAACCTTAGCCTTGGGGGTTATCTGGTTGGGAAAACTCCAATAGTCCATGCTAATCCCATGGAGCCGGGGTGTACTGGCAAAACTGGGTAACCCTGACTAGTTACCGGGGGATATCATGCTAGTTGAGGGTGCGAAAGCTGAAGGCATCAGTACCAATGACGCTTCTTATGGCCTGCATTTACTCCTAGTCTACTTTCCAAAAAGTTTAGGTTGGTACCACATGTGCATGAGTAATGGACGTAAGAGAGTAGTTTGTTCTTTTTCAATATGTCTCACAGTCAGCATCACTGTGTGTCCTTTTTCTTTCTTTCTTAATATATATAGTCTTTATAATAAAAGAGCCGTTGAAGATTATTCAGCTTTAGTCTTCAAGAAAGAAGCACATGTATCGAGCTTTCAGCGAAGTCAGAAAAGGTAACTTTTGATCTTGCACCAAAACGGAAAGTGCAGGATTGCGTTGGCGGTATGCTTTTCTGATCATTCTTCTTTTGGCTTGGCAGCTTGATAAGTTGACTTCATTTTTCTGCATTGTTGCGCTTATGCACTGAAATGTATCTGTCTTTCATTTAATGCTTGAATTATTTGAATGTTAGATCTCTTAAAAAGGTAAGGCATTAGTCTCGATATATATATATATATATATATGAAAGATGTATAGACTGGACAAGTATTTAAAAAAGCTTAGCCGTTTAAGAGCTTACGTTTGGACGAGTCTAGTACAAGCGTCTAAGCTTAAGACACTTAGTCCATGGAAAGAGACTTACTCTTGGACGGTCGTCATATATGAGTATATTGGATGCTCGTTAAGATTAGCGTGTTGGACGCTACGGTTTTGGACGTTGTAAGTTTGTTAACTTTAAACAGAAACTTAAACTTTAATAAGTTTGTTATCTTCAAATTTTAAGGGACTAGACGCTTCATACGTCTTTGGTTCCAACAATCTCTCCCTTTTTGATGATGACAAACCTTATTAATTTTTAAGTTTTGCAGATATGTATCAGAAAGAAAGCGCATGTATAAAGGGTTTCAATAGACTTACTATACTCCCCCTGAGTTTGATATGTCAAATTTGCATACTTTGAGACAAATAACATATTAGTCCAAATAAACATCTAGGCATCGAAATATAAAATGTTTATGCATGAATGTCATGTAATGCAAAAGTTTAACAGACACAGATCAAAGCATCAGAACATATAGAGATCAACGCATCAGAGCAATCATTTAGAGTAATAATAGACAGAACAATCAAGGCATCAGAGTAAACAAAAAAAAACTTAAAGGAAAAACTTAAGAACAGATCATACAGAAAACTTATACTTTATTTCTCCCTCTTTGTCATTATAAAAAATAGACATATAGATAAGAAAAACATCATTGTCACTTGGGTGCTGAGGGAGGTGAAGGTGGAGATGGGGATGGTTGCAGAGTTCTGAGAAGTTTTTGTTGATTATGGAGAATTTGTTGGAGAAGGGTCATAATGCGTTAAAGTTGGTGGGTGACGTATTGTTGGACGGCAGGGTCAACATTTGAAATTGGTGAAAGGGCAGTAGTGGAGATGGGAAGGCTTGCAGAGGTTTGGGAATTGGGAGTTGGTGGTGCTGGAGGTGTTTGTGAGGGTGGTTGAGAAGGGGTTGGTGGTTGAACATCAAAGGGTGGAGGTGGTGCTTCTAAGAACTTTAGGTTGGGAATTTAGAGTTGGTATGGACGCGGGGTTGCCCATGGGTATGGCAGCTTGAAGGTGTTGGAATGAGTTAGGACAATGATCATGGTGTAGAGGAAGGTTTCTGTGCCAAAAATTTGACGCTCATCCGTTGTATAGGCAGGTTGGTATTGATACATTAATTCTTTAAATTCAATATATACTATTAAATGTATTAACACTTGAAAAAGGAAAACTGTGCAGAAGAATTAATTAGTAGTGGTAAGTTAATTTTTAGAAGCGCAAAGATTATTCGTATACCCTATATATACTATGGGTGTTTTTGTATCCATTAATTTTGCACTTCCTTATTCTTTTGTAGTACTTTAATCGTCTCAACGAAGGTTGTGTTTTAGGTATTTTTTTTTGTTATTCTTACTTCTTCTGCTTCTTCTTATTTATTCATTTGCAATTATTTATTCATATAATTTTTTTCATTATTCTTACTTCTTCTTCTTCGTCGTAAAATTTTGCATTTTATTTAATTTTGTTTCTTCCAATCTTACTTCTTGTTCTTTTTATTATTATTATTACAATTTTTTGCTCTGTTATTTATATCTTCCGTGTCTTGTAAGATGGCAGGTCTTGTCCTTATGAATTCTCAATTAAAAGAGAATGATGTATGAATGCATTCTCAAGGGAGGTGAGAGAAGAAGTAACGAACGACATATTGCTGCTGGTTGATATGAGTTCATAAGGAAGAAAAATCTCATAGTGAATGATGTTCTTCATTTTGAATTTATTTATGATTCCAAGATACTATATGTAAACATTAATTAGATCGTGGGGTTGAAAATTTTATGTTTTCCAGGATTTCTTATATATGATTCAATTGATGTTTAAATATTTATGGTGTTAGAACAATTTTAATTCGTCTTTTGATTTTTATCAAGTTCAATTGCAATTAAAGTTATAATGATTAAGAGTTTTTTTTATCATGTTTAATTTATATTTTTATGATATAATTTTCAACAATGCTATGTTAGAACAACGATGTTGTCGATGATCAATGATAATTTGGCAAACTTTATTTGACTAGTGTTGTCTACTTTAATTTTTTATGTTTACTATTAATAGGAATAAGTAAAAAGAAAAAAGAGAGTCTAACATTGATTTAATATCAAATGCCATGAAGAATATCTCTTTGCTAAAATGTTTATGTGCTAATGGTAAATATCTAATAGTAGAATCATCTATCTTTGATTAGCATTTCAAGTAATACTCTGCACTTAAATTTTAACACATATTATCGTCCAATTGCATTTAGTTAGCATTTATAGTATTTAATTATAATTAATTTAAGAGAATTCAAATTTAATTTTTTAAATTAGTGTTAAGAATAATATATATTGGTCTTTAATAAATACAAATTAAGATAATAAATTATTTAAAGAATACCTTAAGTTTAAAACAAAAAAAAAATATTAAATTGTTTTCAAGATATATAAAATAATAAATATATATTTTATAGTTCCGTTCACCTAAAATATATAAACTAATATATATATATATGACTTAAAATTGTTTTCAAATTATATGATTATCTACGAATTATTTACAAATCTTTAAGTAGGTTTTGAAATTAATTTTTTAATTGGATATTTAATGATTTTTTAAATCAGTCTCTAAGATTGTTAATTTATATCTAAATTGTAATGATTTTGGAGAATTTGAAGTTGTCAGAAACCTTTCAAAGAAATGCATATGAAATCACTACATTTAACAAGAAACCTTCTAATTTTTTTTTCTAAAGTAATATAATAAAAAAGGACACAAATTATCAATTCTAATTTTAAATTTCAAAATTTGATTAAATGTTTTGGCAGAAAAAAGGGTAATCCAACATAATATACATAAAATTATGTAAAATATTTTATCAATGGGCATGCCATATTAATGGCAGAGTAAAGTGTGAAATAATTTAATTAGACAGAAAAAATAATCATCAATTTTATATGTTGAAAGATACATTAATAGCAGAGTAAAGAATTCAAACCAATTCTAATATTTTAACTATCAAAATTTGATTATTATGATAGACAGAATAAAGGGTAATGCAGCATATTAATTGCCAAAATCATGTAAAATATATCAAGAGATATATTAATGGCAAAGTAAAGAATTAATTCCAATCAACTCTAATATTTTAACTTCAAAATTCGATTATTATGACTGGCAAAATAAAGGATAATTCAACATATTAATTATGACAAATTATAAAAATATAATTAATTTAAAAGAGGGGATGTTTAATTTATTAAAAACAACATTAAGAATAATATATATTGGTCTTTAATAAAAATAGTTCAAGATAATAAATTATTCAAATTATAGTTGACGTTTAAAACAAATAATATATTAAATTGTTTTCAAATTAGATGATTATTTACGAATTATTTATAAATTTTTAAATAAGTTTTAAAATTAATTTTTAATTGAATATTTAATCATTTATTTTTAATTCCAGTTTGTAAGAATTTTAAAATTGTTATAAATTATTTTGAAGTTGTCAGAAACCTTTCAAATAATTGCATACCAAATTATTGCATTTAGCATGAAATCTTCCATATAATTTTTCTAAAGTAATTTAATAAGAAAGGAAACAAATTATCAACTTTAATATTTTAACTTTCAAATTTGATTGTTATGATTGGTAAAATAAAGGGTAATCCAACATAATATATATAAATGTAAAATTATGTAAATATAAGACATGTAAATATCTTATCAATGGGTGTGTCATATTAATGGCACAGTAGAGTGTAATGTAATTTATACATTACTTTATATATATATATATATATATATATATATATATATATATATAATTAGAAATAATCATCAACTCTAATTAATTAGAAAGGAAAAATAATCATCAATTTTATATATTAAAAGATACGTTAATGGCAAAGTAAAGAATTCAAATCAACTCTAATGTTTTAACTTTTGATATTTGATTATTACAACTGGTAGAATAAACTGGTAATCTAGAATATTAATTACAAAAATCATGTGAAATAAATTAAGAGCTTTATTAATATATTAACGACAGAGTAAAGAATTCAAATTAACTATAATATTTTAACTTTCAAAATTTGATTGTTATGATTAGTAGAATAAAAAGTAATTCAACATATTAATTATCATAGATGATAAAAATATCGTTAATTTAAAAGAGGAGATATTTAATTTATTAAAAGCAACATTAAGAATAATATATATTTGTCTTTAATAAAAATAGATTAAGATGGTAAATTATTCAAATATAACTAAAGTTTAAAACAAACAATATATTAAATTATTTTGAAATTATACGATTATTTACGAATTATATATCAATTTTTACATAGGTTTTAAAATTAATTTTTTTAATTGGGTATTTAATCATATTTTTTTAGTTTGGTCTGTAAGATTTTTAAAATTGACATAAATTGTTTTGAAGTTGTCAGAAACCTTTCAAATAATTGCATACAAAATTGCTACATTTAGCAAGAAACTTTCCACAAAATTTTGAAAAGTAATTTAATAAAAAAAAGGAAACAAAATATCAACTCTAATATTTTAACTTTTAAAATTTGACTATTATGATTGACAGAATAAAGGATAATCCAGCATTACACACACACACACACACACACATAATTATGTAAATATAATAAGGCATGAAAATATCTTAACAATGGGTGTGTCATGTTAATGATAGAGTAAAGTATAAATTAATTTAATTAGAAAAGAAAAATAATCACCAACTTTATATATATATATATATATATATATATATATATATATATATATATGTATGTATGTAATATAATAAGGCATGAAAATATCTTAACAATGGGTGTGTCATGTTAATGACAGAGTAAAGTGTAAAGTAATTTAATTAGAAAGAAAAAATAATCATCACTTTATATATTAAACGAGACATTAATGACAGAGTAAAGAATTCAAATCAACTCCAATATTTTAACTTTCGAAATTTGATTATTATGATTAGCAAAATAAAGGGTAACTTAGCATATTTATTACAAAAATCATGTAAAATGAATTAAGAGATATATTAATATATTAATGGCTGAGTAAAGAATTCAAATCAACTATAATATTTTAATTCTCAAAATATGATTATTATCATTGGCAAAATAAAAGATAATTCAACATATTAATTATGAAAGATTATAAAAATATAATTAATTTAAAAGAGGGGATATTTAATTCATTAAAAATAGCGTTAAGAATAATATATATTGGTATTTAATAAAAATAGATTAAGATAATCATGTTCATAAAGTTTAAATATATGCTGTTGGTGATATCCTTTTGGTAATATTCTGTTGTCTTGACTATTATTTTATTTTAGTTATTATGAGTTGGTATTAGTATAGTTGTTGGTAATACCTCATTGTTTTGATTATTGTTTCATATTTGTTTCATCTACTTCTTCAATAATGTATTCTTAATTTATTTGTATCCTCTTTTCTTCATATTTTGCTCTGTTTTTGATTTTGAATCATGTTTATACTTAACCATAGCAAGCTAAAGCAAATTTCTGTTATCATGATATATTAATTTTTGTAACATGTTATTCTTTTCAAAATTTAAATTTAAATATCTTTAAAACAATATTAAATATTACTCACCAATTCATAATTTGTCTCGTGCGATGCACTAGTACATACATGTACTAGTTGTTATTAAAAGAGAGCGTTTTTAAGAATTATTCTCACTCTCATTAAGTAATGTGTCATATCCTAATTCTATATATTATGCATTTAATTTATTTTTAATTTTTTATTTGTTTCAAATATACTTCTTAATTTTAATGTTAAAGTTAATTTGATTTACCATCTAGCCTAAAAATTTCATTTAACTACTTGTCTCTATTAATCTATCATTTTTATCATTATTTTTAAATTGAATTTTAGTAAGTTTTTAAATAAAATTATCAATAATCTTCTATCTATATAAATTAGAATAACTATTTTGAATAAGAAGGTTTTTAGGATCTATTCTTCAACGAGAGAATTTTTAGGAGTTTTTCTTTCAACGAGAGCATTTTTAGAGATCCTTTTCTCTTTTAATTATTTTTTTATCTTTATTTCTAAGCCGAATTTTATTATTTAAAAAAAATTATCAATAGTTAAAAATAACCTTGTATCACAACATAAATTGTTTATCATAAATCTAAAATATAATTTATATGTTTAAAAATATTTAGTTACTGGTATTTTAACTTGTGTATTGCACAAAATAAATATTTATTTTAAATAACATAGGTTTATAATAAAGAAATATTTTCACATATATTTAAAATAATTTTATAATTAAAATTTGTAATAAATACATATTTTTGAACTTATAAATTATATTATATAATTCATATTGTAATACAATGTCATTATTTTTATTGATAATTTTTTAAAAATATTGAAATTTAATTTAGAACTAAAGATATTGAAAATGATATATTAAAAGATATGAGCAGTTAAAAAAATTCTTAAAAACACTTGTTGAAGAATGACAATTAAAAATGCTCTCATATAAGATAACTATTATAATTTATATATGTGGAGGATTATGAATTTAATTATAATATAATTTAAATATTAAAAATTATTTATTCATTATAAATTTTAGTTATATAAATAAACATTTATCTTGTGCATTGCACAAACTAAAATATTAGTTAAAAATAAACTTGTATCACAATATAAATTATTCATCATCAATTGAAACTACAATTTATATGTACAAAAAATTATTTATTACAAATTTTAATTGTAATAAAATTTTAATACATTTAAAAATATTTATTTATTATAATTATTAGTTAAGAAAAATAAACATTTATCTTGCAGATTCCACATACAAAAATACTAGGTTATAATATATTGTATATTAAAATTGATTAAGGCTACGATAATTTGAAAATTTAGTTTATCTAAACAAGAAATATCTTCAATTTGACATAGTGCATTAATATTTAAATTTTAAATTAAATTAATTGTAAAATTAAGATTAAAAAAATATATTTTAAAAAAAATAAAAACATAAAATTAAATCCTGAACATATAAAATTAAAATAAATTATGTGACTTAATGAAAATAAATAGGTCCTAAAAAACTCTCACTTAAAAATAAAAATTCAAATTTATAATGTAAAAAATAAATTATCTATTTTTATAATTATCCACCTTATATATTAAATGAGATTAGCTATCTTGAATGAGAGTGTTTTAGCTACTATTCTTCAACTAGATCATTTTTAGTTGTCATCATTTAATGAGAGCGTTTTTTTTAGATTTTTTTAAAATCTTATTCTTGTTAATCTATCTTTTTTAATATTTTTAGTTGTAAATTAAATTTAACATTTTAAAAAAAATATCAATAATAATAATTAATATTGTATTATAATAATTGTTTATTATAATTTAAAATATAATTTATATGTTTAAAAATATTTATTTATTATAAATTTAATTATATAAAATAAATATTTATTTTGTACAAATATACATGTTAAAATACTAGTAATAATAAGAATTTTTGGTATGGTGACGTGGGTCGATCTATGCCGTTCACTGAAATTACATGTAAACAGTAAATCTTGGGGCTGATTTAATTACTTTCGTTGAACCCCTCACCCTCGGTATGAGAATTGAAATCATGGCGATATTTATACCTTAACAGTATTGTACGATATAACGCCAGTTGAAAAGGAATTGGCGAGAAATAGAAGGGTGGAGGCGGGTCCCACAGTACAGAAGCCACGCGGCAAGTCGACGCCGATAATCGCATTATCTCAATTATGAAGGAGAATCGTCCTAAACTCGAAAAACATAGTAACTTTTTATATAAAAAAAAAAAATAGTAACTCGATTTAATTAAAAAGGAAAATGGATTGGTAATATTTTATCTGGTAGTCGCAGCGTAATAAGCACGAGAATTTGAATAATATTCGGGCCCATGGCCCAACAAGCCCATGACGTTCCTTCCCTAGCCAACCAACCAACCAATCAACCCGTCTTCCTAGTTCCTTCCCTCGCTTATGCCCTCTATAAATTGGCTCCTACGTTCATGCAATTCTCGCCCAGTCGCACCTTCGTAGGAGCCTTAGCCTTATCTCTCTCTCCACTTCACACCCCTATCTTTATCTCTATCTCCCAGAATTATTGTTTCTCCCTTTTACTTTGTATTCGGCCTTTCCGGTTTTCGCTCCCCTTTTTCTGCATTCTCGTTTTAGATCTCTCTCCCGCACCAGATCTGGTGCGAGGCGAGGTGTGGGTTGGGTTCTTCAATTCTCCAAATCTTGCTCCTGAGGGATAGGCGTGGGGATACCAGAGTCCTTTAGGGAAGGAAGAGAGGGGCCTCTCCGTTTTCAATAGATCTTTCACTGTCTTCTTTTGAGGGGGAAGCCGGGGCCTCGGCCTCGGCGGCTTTCAAAGCCCCCACCTTCACAGCCCTATCACCAAAACCCTAACCCTATTTTTTTAATTATTATTATTATTCTCTTCTAATTCATTTTGATCGTCGCCGCCGAAGAGAAGATGCCTGCCTTGGCTTGTTGCGTGGATGCTGCGGCACCTCCCGGCTATGCATTTGCCGGGGACATCTCTTTTCCGGCGCCGGTCGCCTTCACCGGCGTACCTCCGGCCACGACAGACGACAACAGCAACCGCTGGTCGCCGTCCCTCTCCGCCGCTCTCTACAACGTCGACGGCTGGGGCGGTCCCTACTTCGCCGTCAACGCCGCCGGGAACATCTCCGTGCGCCCCCACGGCCCCGACACGCTGTCGCACCAGGAGATCGATTTGCTCAAGATTGTGAAGAAAGCCTCCGATCCCAAACCTCTCGGTGGCCTCGGCCTTCAGCTTCCCCTCATTGTGCGGTTCCCGGACGTGCTGAAGAACCGGTTGGAGTCCCTTCAATCGGCGTTCGAGTACGCAATCCAATCCGAAGGGTACGAGTCTCACTACCAAGGCGTTTACCCCGTGAAATGCAACCAGGACCGGTTCGTGGTGGAGGACATCGTGAAATTCGGTTCGCCGTTCCGGTTCGGTCTGGAGGCAGGGTCGAAGCCGGAACTCCTTCTGGCCATGAGCTGTTTGTGCAAAGGCAACCCCGAAGCGCTGCTGATCTGCAACGGCTTCAAAGACGCGGAGTACATTTCTCTGGCCCTGGTCGCCACAAAACTGGCGCTCAACACCGTGGTTGTTCTCGAGCAAGAGGAGGAGGCCGATTTGATTGTTGATCTGAGCAAGAAGCTCTGCATTAAGCCCGTGATTGGGTTGCGTGCGAAGCTCCGGACCAAACATTCCGGCCATTTCGGCGGGACTTCGGGGGAGAAGGGAAAGTTCGGGCTCACCACCGCTCAGATTCTCAGGGTTGTGAAGAAGCTGGACCTCGCGGGCATGCTGGATTGCCTGCAATTGCTGCATTTTCATATTGGTTCTCAGATTCCTTCCACCGCGTTGCTTGCTGATGGCGTGGGAGAAGCCGCGCAGATCTATTGCGAGCTGGTTCGGCTCGGGGCGAACATGCGGGTCATCGATATTGGAGGTGGACTGGGCATAGATTACGACGGTTCCAAATCGTGTGACTCTGATATTTCCGTTGGGTACGGTCTCGAGGAGTACGCGGCTGCGGTTGTTCACGCGGTTCAGTGCGTGTGCGACCGAAGGGCCGTGAAGCACCCTGTCATCTGCAGCGAGAGTGGAAGGGCCATCGTGTCTCATCATTCGGTGTTGGTGTTCGAAGCGGTTGGCATGAGCGCCGGCGGAGGAGCTTCTCCGGCATTGTCTGAGCATTATCTGGCGGAGGAGCTGTCGGAGGATCACCGGATTCTCTCCGACGCGGCGCTTCGTGGGGACTATGAGACTTGCTTGCTGTACACGGAAGAGATGAAACAGAGATGCGTGGAGCAGTTCAAGCAGGGGGCGGTGTGTATGGAACAGCTGGCGGCAGTTGAGGGGTTGTGTGAGTTGGTGAGGAAGGCGGTTGGGGCGGGGGAAGCGGTTCGGAGATACCACGTGAACCTGTCTATTTTCGCGTCGGTTCCTGATGTTTGGAGCATTGACCAGGTCTTCCCCATCATCCCGATTCATCGCTTGGACGAGAAGCCGTCGGTGAGGGGTATTCTCTCGGACTTGACTTGCGACAGCGACGGCAAGATTGACAAGTTCATCAACGGGGAGTCCAGCCTGCCGCTGCACGAGATGGAAGGAGGGAGTTACTATCTGGGAATGTTTTTGGGTGGGGCCTACGAGGAGGCGCTCGGTGGACTCCACAACCTGTTCGGTGGCCCCAGCGTTGTGAGGGTGTCGCAGAGCGACGGCCCTCACAGCTTCGCGGTCACGCGTGCCGTGCCGGGCCCCTCCTGTGGGGATGTTCTTCGTGTGATGCAGCACCAGCCCGAGCTCATGTTCGAGACTCTCAAGCACCGCGCGCACGAGTTTGTCACCCACGACAACGCAGCAGCGGTTCTCGCCTCTGGTCTTGCTCGCACCTTTGATAGAATGCCTTATCTGCTGCCGCCGTCTTCCTTTGAGGCTGCTGATGCTGCTGCTCTTCCTGCTGCCGAAGATGACGCCGAGCAGTGGTCTTATTGCTGTGCTTGAGTCTCGCATTCGTTTCCTTTTTGTCTGTTGGCTGTTTGTTGTCGTTGGTCGTGGTCGTCGAGGTCTTTGATTTTCCTTTTTTATTTATAATTTCGTTTTCGCTGTTTTTTAGTTTTAGCACAGGATGCAGGACAAGGACAGGGTCAGTTGTTGTTCTCTGCATTTTGTTCAAAATGAAATGTCTATGATGACTTTCGTCAAGTTTCAGAGTAACAAATTTTTATTGTTGCCTTGCTTGTTATACTTAGAATAAAAATGTTCTGTTGTGGACAAGTTTTGATTTTCGCTGTTCTTTGCCCTTTTTGTTTATTTTTTGTATTGTGGCCCTGCGTTTGAATTGAATTGATCGTGTGTGCTGCGCGGTGAGGGAAGGAGATCGCGTAACAGAAGAAAAAGGTTGATTCTGATACCATTATTGTTGGTGTGGGCCTTTTTAAGATTTTTGGCGTCTGTATGTCGTAACAGAACCTCAATGGATGTTCAAAATGTGGTTGGTAACTGTGATACTTCTGCGGTCTTATTCATAGTTAGAACTTTAGAATTGGCATTGGCAGGTGTGAGTAATAGAGTAAGGCTGAATTTGGTTGAAGGTTGAGGTGGCGTGCTGCATTTGAGGAATTCATTGCGTGTGGGGCTGATCGGATGCTGGGCGTAATTTTATGGAGACACAAGTTGGGTTTAGTGTCCGTTGCGCAATGTGAGACACACGGGTCCTATGAAGGGGGAATTTCTTTTTAAAAAAATGCCATTTATTTATACAACGTTCACAAATCACATGTTACTGTTACTGTTACTGTTACATATGTTTCTTAGCAGAATCTATTTATAATAATAAAAAAAAGGGTCCTGATCGCTGCCACAACCCAAAAATAATTTTCCAAACTAAGAATTCATATCCTTCTCTTGCCGGTTGAAATTTCACTTCGTTAACATACTTCGGCTAGGACTTGTTCTTCAAGTTCAATTTTCATTCTTTTCATTTTTTATTTCATCTTTGTATATGTTCAATTTCCATTCTTTTCATTTTTTATTTCATCTTATATATAACGATAGCACGTTGTTTCTCATTACAAAGAAAGTTACCCATTGATCTGCTTGAGACTTGAAGATTTTGATATGTGCCATTTATACCTTCTTATTTAGATTTTTATTTCACTTTTTTTTTTCCTTAGTAATAAGAGAAAAATGCCTCTATCATTTCTGTTACGTGAATTTGGTCATTGGTGTCAGCGTCATCTATAAAAATAATAGAAAAAAGGGATTGGCCGTTAGGACCCACGGAAGATTACAAATGGTCTAATTTGGGCGGTTACCATGGGAACAGAAGTGTTTAAATCAAAACGTTGGACACGTAGAAGAAATGCAAGCGTTAGATGAGTATTAAGGCCTTAAACAGGCTATGTGGATTAGATTAATGAAAAAAAATTTGCAATTGGCAAACCATAGTTTGTATTGTATTTGATACCAATTAATTGCGGTGTACCTGGTGGAGGTTGAGTCAGGCTGAGTGATGTAATTTCTTAAACTATTTGGTTTGAGGGATGGAAATGTTAATGTAGATATTTTGTTTATTCCAGTTTTAAGGCAAACACTATTTAAGAGGAAAAGTTTGGCTAGTTTTAAATACAGAAGTACTGAGACCACCTTCTTATGGCTGAAAGATAGGCGAGCCAATGCTTACAAAATCTTTTTTCTGTTGAGGTCTGCCTATTCGATGCTGGTTATTGAATTCTCTTAAGAGATCTAATGTATGGCTAACTGGTTTTACTTTGTCTATGGGATATTTTATGCTCAAACCATCGAATAGTAAATATTCCTGTCTACTGCAGTGGCATTTGCAAGTCTTTTCTTCCCTTCGGAAGCCAAACTAGCCGTGGACATTGCGCATGCTGAGACAACATCCAAGTTTGCTGGTCTTTCTGCATCAAAAGGTTCAAATGGCAACTTAAGGAAGGTTCATTTCAATGAGACCCCCATAATAAAAAATAAAGGATTTCTTTCTAGGATGGAAGCCTTTATGAAAACGGTAATTGCAATCTTCGTTAAAGATAAAATTCAATTTCCTATAACCATTTATTGTAATTAAGCAGTTGTCTTCTAATTTTTTTCCTGCAATATATCCATTGGTGTCAATTTCAAGTAAACATTTGATTTAGGGATGCTCTTAACACGCTGGTGGTCATTCAATAGGTAGCCAGTTGGGTAGTCAGATCAAATTTGTTTCATGTATGCTCTGTTTATGTTGTAAGCTTTCATCCGTTTACCCCAATACTCATAGTTTTTGTTGAAAAATAAACTTTGTTCTTATTTAATAATTATATTTTTATGATTAAAGGATTTTAATGGCTTATATTTGTGTATTTTAACCAAGTCCAGATTTATACATTGCAGCTTAGAGACCACTTTGAGAAAAATTTCCTGCTTGACTACTGGAGATACTATCATGGTGACATACAACAACAAAAAGTATTACATAGATATTATAGAAACAAAGCCAGCTAATGCAACAAGCATCATCGAGACAGACTGTGAGGTGGACTTTGCTCCTCCCTTGGATTACAAGGAACTTAAAAAGCCTATTACTGCAGGCAAAACACTTGAAAAAGGTTTATATGCATGTTCTTAATCTGGTTCTTTTTGTATATGATCTAAGGCTATTTTCCTTGAGGCTGTATCAATAGCATGAAAATCTATCTTAAATTTTGGTTTCTACCTTACAAAAGACACAGGAAAGGTAATTCTGCTGCTTCTCCGCAATGCCCTCTGCAGTCTGCCCCTTCTTAGATAATAATTAGCTGAGTGCCAACTAATATCATTTTCCTATTTGTTGTGGAAAAAGACTGAGTCAAAACAAGAGCCGACCCATCAGAAGCAACCGAAATTTCAGCGTTTCGTTGGGAAGAAGTATTGACTAGGGGGTTGGTTGATATAAAATCAAAGTAACAGATGGTAATTTACTAAGCTGGTCCCTATATGAATCAAATAATACAACAAAACTACGTATTGGAGTTTTCTTCGGTGATTAAAAGTTAAAGGAAAGAGAAGAATAGCCCATTCAAAAATTAGGGGCATTAGACATATATTAGCCAATCATTATACTTATCGTGTTGTGTACTAGTTTTTATAACGAGAGGACAAAATAGTAGAAAAAAGAGTAGATATCGTAAGATTGCTACCGTGCAGGTCCATCTTGACAATCTTGGCTTCTTTTTCTCCCTCAGTGTTATGTTGATTGTGGCTGTGAGTGTGACATTGAATGTCAGTGATCCTGTAAGACGATGATAAGGCGGGAGATATCTACAAAATGCTATTTATTTATACAACGTTCACAAATCACATGTTACTGTTACATATGGATTCTATAGCAGAATTTATAATATAAGCAAAGTGTTTAAATAAATAGAATAATTTAAAAAATGAAAATTCAAAACTCAATTACTTAAATCCTGCCACCACCTTTCTCTTTCAATTGCTCTGGCACGTATATTCTCATAGGATGTCCAATTCAATTTCTGTGGTCATGTATGCTTGGCAATTGGCATTTGCTCGAGCCAAATGCTCTAGGTGATTCGAATTGTTCATTCACAAATCAAAAACAGTGGTGGGCTTGCTGTAGGGATAAGAATGATACTCAAATCAAATTGGTTGAATCTTTATTGAATAATGGGCTAGGCTTTAAATCGGCATACTGCAAAGTAATAACAGAATAACAAAATGATAAGATAAGGATAATTCAAATCAAGGACAGTGGTGGTCGGTAGCAAAGCAAGGCAGAAAATGAGAAGAATATTGTTTTTAATACTTTCAGCAACACTGGATATGCGTGAAGCAATGCTCTTCTATTACGGATGCCACTATAGTTTGTGCTTGATTGGTTTGGCATGCATTGCTGCAGATATTAGGTTATTTGGAACCTTTTCAAAAGCAGAACCATCAACAACGGTAAGGATTAGGGGCTGCAATGTAGACACTGCACCTGTTGCGTGTCCTTATCCACAGTTTAAGCCCTGGCATTTGTCACACTTGGTCCTTTTGTGCACGTGTTTTATACTGTTTATTTTCTTCTCTGATGTTCATGCTGCTATGACATATGATTGGATCGACTTCAATCTTAAAATCCACCAACTTCAACATTCCTGTGACATGTATAACTTGGTGGTGTACATTTTTTTTTTTTTTGAAGAGGAGGAACTTGATGGTGTACATTGATGATTGATCTATCCAAAAGTAAGGGGTCATTGAATGTCTCCATTAGAAGACAAAGAGAAACGTGGGAGAGAGACATAACAAGGCAAGAAAGAAGCTCCATAGCAAGTGGATAAACTTGAGAGTTCTATTTTGATTTTAGTTTTTTTTTTTTAAGAGAAAATATGTTATGTTTAAAATAGTTTTATACTGTCATCCAATCACAACTAACCATATATGGTAAGTTTGTTAACTTTGATAATAACTATCTTAAAAGTTACAATAAAGCTAATTTTCGATTGGTTGACATTGTAAAATTTTTATATTGATAGTACATAACAATTAAACTCTTTTTTTTTAATTAATTTAATGTTTTTAAATTAATTAATTTATTATTTAATCCGTAATAAATTATATATTTATTTATTAATGATCTTTTATTCACTGCTCGTCTTTTTAGAATAAGTTTCATTGTATTTAACCTCGTAAATAAAATGGTACGAAGGTAACTTCTGTAGTGTATGACTTAGGTTGTTAAAATTGTATTGGGTCAAGAATACTATTGAACTTGTTATATTAATTATCACATTATGTAAGTTAAGAAATTAAAATAATATTTATTGTTCTTCATTATGTAGTTTTAATTATTAATGGTGAGAGTTCGATTTTTGAGTTCGTGTGTATGAAAAGAAATTGTTGAGAAATGTCAGTCTCTTAAATGAATCTTAGTACCTCGAAGAATTGGTCTTTGACTTTCGGTGGGAGATATCCTGGATTCACAAATAAAAAACTTTATTTTGAAATAAAACACTTTTTCTAAAGTTATAGAGCTATTTGTTTCTATTTTCTAAAAAAAAAAATGTATTTTTAATAGAAATATGTTTTCAAAAATTATGTTATTTAAATAAAAATAAAATAAATTAAAAGAAACGGTTTGTGTTCTTTTTAAACTCTAAAAATAAATAGTGTGATCAAGTCATTTTTTGTAAGTTTATAAAAGCTAAAAATTAAGTAGTGTCATTCTTTTATATTTTTTAAAATTTCCAAGTCAAAAGATAAAAAAATGATAATATTCTTTCAAGATGAAAAAAATAAAAAAGACAAAATGGTTTATGAAAAATAAAATAAAATTTTACTTCCCTAAAAAATTTATAGAAGAAGAATCAGAAAAAAAGTTTACTTGAAGTTCTACATTGAATAAAAAATAAGGTTACAACCTCGAATTCTCTTATATAAGTAGTATTTCGGTTTCCGAAATTCAAGATGACCATAAAACACTTAAGCTTAATGGCAAGTAGGGGTGAGTTAAGGATGAGTTGAGGTGAGTTTATCTTTATTTTTATTCGGTTTAAAATTTTGACTAGGTTATTTATTTAAATTCGAATTCGATCCAATCAAGATCTGAAATATATAGGGTGAGATTGAGTCAATTCAATGTTTTAAAATAATATATCAATATTAACATTATGTGCAGTTAGATCGTAGAATAAAAGAAATATAAAACTTAAATTAATGTATATTTTATAATATATATTTTAAAATAAATAGTATCATTATAAATATAATATCGTGTTATACAAAATATTACTTATTAATTTTTTTTTATTATTACACAATTGTTTAAAAAAGTTGTATTTTTTAAAAGAATTTAGGACATTAAATTGAGTTAGAATAACTTGAAACATAAACCAAACCCATCCTAAAAAATGCATTGGGTCTAATTTCAAAACTCGAACCTATCCAAATCAACTGTAGATTGGGCCGGGTCATTTGGATGGGCCTAGTCTGCTCACCCCTAGGCAAGTATAAATTCTATGCCATTTCAGTTCACTTTTTTTTTTGAAAGGAAGAATTTCAGGTGCATAAGCACTCTTTATGGCTCGATTTAGGATGCATGAAATTGACATGAGAAGACTTTGTCATCTTTGTAGTTAGCTTGTCAATCTTTTTTTATTTCTTTTGATTATTTACTTTTGAAGCGTTTATTTAGGTCTTGAAAGTAATAAAAAATACAAAAAATAAAAAAATAAAAAATGATTTTGATTAATTATTTTAGGATTGCGTAATAAAAATTAAAAGAATTCAAAAATAAAATAAAAAATAAAAAAACAACATAAAACTTACTAACTTAGAGAAAAAAACTATGTCATATTGAATTTTCTATTGTACCGGAAATAGCGTAAGAGTGGGTCTTAACTCTTATAACTTATCAGGTCAAAATTATTTTTTATAGATTTATTTATTTTTGTTCTTTTGTTTCTTTTAATTTATTTATCATTTATAAAATGGGTAAATAAATATCTTTGAGCTAAAATTTAATTGCCACCCTTTCATATTAGACCTTCAAATCTGATTTTGATTTGTAAATTAAATCTTTTATAACTTTTTAAAAAATTTTCCAATTTAAATAAAAATAATTATATATATATTTTTCATTTTCTGAAAATGTCACAATTTTTTTATTTTAATTTCTACAAAATTGAATTTATTTTTATTCCCTATATATAACAAAATGATATATTTTTAGTCTATTATTAGGGACTAAAAATATGTGTAGTAAAAGACTAAACCACATTGTTTTATTAAATATAAGAATTAAAAATGAATAAAACTTTTACAATAATTTAAAATATTTATGATATTTTCAGAGATTAAAAACATATTTAAACCAAATAAAAATTAATGGTCACTTTATTAATTTATCCAGTTTTTGGATGCTGACGCATCACAGTTTCGAACATGACAAATAGTTTTTAGAAAAATTTTAAAATAATATTTAATAATGTTTTTAATTTAAATAAACGAGCAGAAATTTCTATAGTTTTTTTCCCCAGAAACTATTACTTTTAGCTTCTTAAAATACCAAAGTAAGATCTTTAGATTTTTTACCTTTTTTTTTAATAAAAATGTATTTAAGTATTATAAAAGTTTTTAAACGTATTTTTAATTTTATATATATATATATATATATTTTAAATAACATAAACAAACAAGCCGATAATTCTTTAGTAGATAAAATCACTTCCCCTTTTGAAAATCTTATATACAAGCACGTCACCTGAATTTTTTTAGTTACGCCCTTGCTTAGAGGCATTAGCTCATGGAGAATGTTCAAGATTTTAGAGGAATAATCTATTGGCATTGGCATAGAATTCTCGTCGAATAACAGTGAATCGAATAGATAGGAATATTGAATGAACAAGTTCCGGCATGCCCAGCATCATACACCATAGGGCATGCTGGAACTTTGCGATTAGAGAATTGCATCCGACTTGGAAGGTGATTATTCCTATAAATGGCCCTATGCCTATGGTGTATGATGCTGGACATGCTGAACAACAACTTTACGGAAAGCATTGAGTTGACAAAAATAAAGTTAAACGGAAAGCATCTTTTAATCTGTTATGCTATTTATGACGGTGCATTCATTTCCCATTATCTGCTCCCTGAATATTCTGTACAATGAATGTTTATTCTTCTTTCATCAATGTGTAATAATTTCACTTCATGACATTTGTACGTATCGTGCAAGCCTTAATTTTGACTGCAGCTTGCTTAGGAGGCACAGATCAACGTTTTAAAAGTGGGGAATTTTGACTGAAAGACTGGAGCATAATATTCCACTTTCTACAATTTCAATTGATTAAACATTATGTATTGTAATGTTGCCATGTGAAGTGTTCATTTTTGTAAATGAAAATGACAGAATCGTCAAAGGAATATTAACTAGCCATTTATATGTCTATCTTGTCCTGCTTTAGCTTTTGTTTGACAGAGTGGAGATAAATAAATAAATAAAAAATAAGTTAAAAGACGAGAAATAGATAAAAAATAATTTGAAATTTTAGGTTATTTGGTAAAAAAGAAATAAATGAAAATAAGAAAGAGATAAATGAATGAAAGTAGAGGAGAAATAAAATAGAAATAAGTAGTGAGTTCCACAAAATTTTTAAAAATTTCTCACCCATTTTCTTTAAATCAAATTATGTATATTTTCAAAATTTAAAAATTTCTTCTGCTCTACTCTCTTCTCCTCCATAACAAACAGGGTGTTAGTGACGGGAAAATTTAATTAAGAAAATTGTTTTTGTGGAGATCCTGTTAGACCAAGGAGAGAATGAGAAATGGAAATACGGATAAGAATGACAAGGAGGAAAGTTTGAGTTGGGTATGAGTATCCTTCATTTTACATCCTAAATATTAGGAATTTGGTATAAAATATATGTTTTCATTGGATCAAAGGTTCACGGTGCGTGAATGAAATCTGTGGTGTGTTTGTTTCATTCCAATTGAACTTTGTGAGAGACGTGTTGAACGTGAATCTTCCTCTCATATTAGATTTACGTTTAACGTGGTTGAACGAGAATACAAACAAATTCTTAATCCTTTTCGTTAATATTAGTTCCTGTTGTTCTAACAATAATATAAATCACAAACCTGCCACACAAGGATGCAATAATATTAATTTTTTTAAGTTAAATTTTCTTGACTAATATCCTCATGAATTTTGAAAGTTGAAAGAAAAAAAGAAGTAAAAATTAAAAACTCTCAAGATTATTTTTTAGAAAAACACTTTTTATTTTTTTTTTTACTTTTTAAAAGTTCATTTTCTTAAAATTTTAACTCAATTTTTTTAAAAATATTTAGAAAAAAACACCAAATTGTACTTAAAATGCATCAATATAGATGATTGTTTGTAGTTACGAAACATTATATTGATATTGATGTATAACAGTAGCCTTAGTACTCACTTAAACCGTTGCATTATTCCTCCATAGCTTTGATTTCTGTTCTGGACGGGGACTATATTCGACTATATCAACTATCATTCGGCCTTGTCCCGACTTTAGGTTTGCAGACCCTCACTCTGGTGCCGACACTGTAATTCTGGATCATCTATTAAGGCTATGTTTGGATGATAATTACAAAAGTATTTTTACGAATTTTAATGCATAAAAATGAATTCCAATGAAAAAATGTAAAAGAAGAACAAAAGTGTTTTTGAGATTTCTAAACTTTAATTAAGCTAGTTATTGACCTATACCTTAATCATGAACTATTTGACTTTTGAGTACCTCTAACAATAAGCATGAGTCTTGCAAATAGACAATACCTAAAGTAATGTGAACTACTCTCATGTGACACGACCTCCTCTGCACTATTGACGATCTAACACGTTACTTTTCAAACTCCTATATATACACACCCTCACCCCTCCTCTTTCGACGTGTTCTTTACGACAAAATTTACGGTGGACCAAGGAAGGAAGTGGTCTATGGTGGAGAAGTATATACTCACATTACAAGTCTGCAACTGGCGAAGGCAGTTATTCAAGTTTAGCATTTTTTTAATCAGCATAAATGTTTTTACATAATTGTCCTTAGTGTGTTTACTTAATTGCCCCTTATGGCTTTTACACAATTGTCCCTGTGTAGAAAAGAAATGGCAGTCATATTTATTTTTATTTGTCGAAAATGGAGTCATCGAGTGTATGTGATTCCCAAACTGACAGGCTTTGGGTTTTTTCACTTTGCAAAAATCTCGCTTCCGATTGTGCAAATGAAGCTTGTGAGGGGAAGAGACGACATTGGACTGAGGGTTATGACAACGTTGGAAATTCCCATTTTCATTTGTTGAATAAGGTTATTTCTGTTGCGAAGATTGGATTTGCGTTCTTGAAATGAACCTGAGGCCAAGAGACGGCGTCGGAGTTAGGTTTTGAAGTAGTTGGAAATTTCCGTTTTGATTTGTGCACGCAGGATGTTACGCATGTTTAAGGAAGGCAAGGAAATGAGTTGCAACAATATCCTCGAGGGTTCCAACACAAGGGTGTCTACCAGGAACAGGCCTAACCCCACAGAGAATTGGGACAAGAGAAGCACCCTCCAAATGATCAACAAACACAAATTGACCCAACTGAATCTTGTCATTGAGAATGAGATCATCGTGTTCATCAGGGAGAGACAAGTAGGTGGCGTGAGAGGAATCAGAGACTTTGAGATAGAAACCTTGATTTGGGAACAGTTCACCCCCTACAAGTGCCAAAACAATGTTTACAATTTGCAACAGCGATGACCTGTGCTCCCCACCAACTTTCACATCCGTGTTCATATGCTGTAGAAGCTTCAGAAGCACCTCCAGAACCAGATTTGCCATTTTCCCCGCCACCCTTAATATGCATCCCCAATAAGAACAAGACAAAATCCACAATGAACCAAGGAAGGAAGTGGTCTATGGTGGGGAAGTATATGCCAATCATTGGATTTCCATAACTGCTATTCGTTTACGTTCACTAAGGGTTTAAAGGTCATTCACATATTGGGTGTTACAGTCATTCTAATAAGGGCAACAATGTCAATCTATAATGCAAAAAAAGGTAAGGTTGACGTGGAGAAAAAAAAGGAAATAGGTACATCTACTGTCGCAGGTAACTTAACGTCGTTCACCGTGGATGACTTCCTTCGTTGGTGTACGGTAGAATCCGTTGTTCTTTACATACTAATTAGTTATTATTCAGCTAGTTTTTAGTCTTGAACATCAAAGTCTTTGCAAGTGATCACTATCTCAGTATACAACCTCGACCTCGACGACAATGAAGTAACAACTACCACCTCCTAAACCCCTTTCCGACCTCAACGTGTGTTTAAAAATACATTTCCAACATAATTTATCATGTCCAATGGCTAAAAAACTTAGAAGTTAGAACTAGTATTGCATGTTTAGTTTTATGTTGGATTGTCCAGAATTATGTTGAAATACCAGTTAAAATGATTTTAAGTAAATGTTTATATATTTGGTTTCATGTTAAAAAATTGATGCTGGGTTCAAAATTAATTTTTGATTTAAAGCAATTTTAGGTAATTTTTGTATTGGATCAAAAATTTTATATAGAGTTTTGTTCCTAACTTGTTTTTAAAATAAAAACATTCAAATATAAATCACATTACTTCAAAATCAATTTTATTTAAAATCAATTTTGTTAATGCTCACCCAAACACACACATAATTTCTATCAAGACGTGAAAAATCACATCAAATGTACCTTCGGAAACGTATCCAAACATCTTTATATAGCATTAAAATCACTCAGAGCCACACGTAAATTATTTTATACATTATTTTTTATGACTATAATTATTTTATTTTATGTTTTTTTCTTTATTGCAAAAAAAAAGAAGTACAAAGTTCAATTTTTTCAAATGAATAATATGGTCTCGTGATTCTCATCCCCCTGCATAGAAATGTGCGATACACAAAATAATTTTATCATCCTCCCTGTGGCTTTGAGTTTGATATTGTGATCACGGACTTGCCCTGTGTTTTACGGTTAGCGAATTAGCTTGAACATTTTTGACCAAGAATATGATACGAATAATAACAACTCAACTTAAGGCAGTGACCGAACAGACATAAAGATAAAATTGATTAAAGTAAATTGTTCTCATCACTTTTTTTTTTTTTGAAATTTATTTATTTTTTAATACTAGAAAGTGAAAAGAACAGTCAACAACATAGCATCCTCTCTTAGAAGAGAATTCAGAAGAGGGGAAGCCAATTGTAGTGGGCCAATCTGGGAGCTGAAATTGGTCGTAGACATCTTTGAGGAGAGGTTGGTGTGCTGGTGATGCTTGTATGTTAGAATACGCGTCCGTTAACTAAGTGTGTGTTTGTGTGAGCATTGATAAAATTGATTTTGAATGAAATTGATTTTGTAAAATTTATTTTGCTTAAAATTGATTTTGAAGTGATGTGATTTATGTTTGGATGTTTTTACTCTAAAAACAAATTAATAGTCAAATTCTATATAAATTTTTTGATCCAACGCAAAAACTACTTAAAGTTGCTTCAACTTAAAATCAATTCTGGAGTCAAATCAATTTTCCAACGTGAAACCGAACATGTAAATATTTATCTAAAATCACATTAACTGGTACTTCAACGTAATTCTGGAGAATTAAACGTGAAACCAAACATGCACTAAGTTTATATTGAAATTCACGTTTTTGACGTAAAATAACTCTGGATTGCTTCAGCTAATACGCGCGTCAGAGGTTACAAGACCACGCTAAACCAAACATGCGGTTACCCGATGAAGGGAGAGGCTTCTGGCGAGTTGAATGAGAAAATTACGGCGAGGAAAGAAAGAAAGGAGTTAATGGAACAAATATTTGGATGAATAAAAATGCTAAAAACACATTTTCTAATTATACACATATTTTTAAATATAGGTAAAATATAAAAATATAATTAAAAATATCTAATTAATAAAATATTATTTGGTCGGTAAATAGATTACATTAAGATATGAAACTCATATGTATTTGACATTTTTAGTTTTGAAAAATTTCAAAAAATTAGTTTAATTGATAGATGATTTGTTTACTGTTAATTTATAAATATTTCATCGTGTCTAATGCTGATGCAAGCAATTTATGCATTGATTAGATATTAAAGAAATAAAAAATCACCTTTGAATGAATAATCCATCAAAAGAAAATAATATTAATTTAATTTGATATGAAAAATTAAAAGACATGTATTATGTGATTATATAAGAAGAAAATTTTATATTGAAATTATTTCTTTTTTAAGAATGAAAACTCATTTTTTATAGAAGAGTAATCTTAAATTCAATGTGCATTAATTTGGAACTATTTTTTTTTTTAGAAAAATTATATTTACCTTTCTAGTTTTGTTTGTCGAAGAACTTTGTATTGTCTACACATAAAATAGAGAATGTATATGTTATTTCTCAAATAAAGAGAAATTTTAAGGAATAATAAATCTTCTATATATAAAAATCAGAATAGTTATCTTAAACAAAAGCGTTTTTAGGACCCTTTATTCAACGAGAGCATTTTTAGAAGTTTTTCCTTTAACAAGAGCGCTTTGAATTTTTCTTAACCTCTTATTTCTTTCAATCTACCTTTTCATCTTTATTTCTAAATTAAATTAATATTTTTTAAAAGAATTATCATTAGTTAAAATAATCTTGTATCACAATATAAATTATTTATTATAAATAAAAAATATAATTTATATGTTCAAAAATATTTATTTATTATTAATTTTAATTATAATATAATTTACATATTCAAAAATATTTATTTATTATAAATTTTAATATACAAAATTTGTGAATTATACATGTTAAAATACTAGTTATATATAAATTAAGAAATGTTGGTATAATTTTTCAAAAAAATATAAAATACTAGTGTAATAAGTTCTAATTTCTATAAAAAAGTGTATTGACCTTGTGTGTGTGTGTGTGTATATAGGGTTAAATATGTTTTGGGTCCTTAAAAAATATGACAAAATTGGTTTTAGTCCTCAGAATTTTTTTTCCTTAAATAAAGTCCCTCAAATATTAAAAGTACCCTAATTAGATCCCTGTGCTAAACTCTATTTTACTTTTCTATTAAATGATAGTCACATAAACTTCCAAGTAAAGTATTTTATTACATGAAATGCCTAGTGATAGTTTTTAATCAAAAAATCGTGTAATTATTTTTAGTTTAGGGTTTAAAAAAAATATGTGATTAAGGGTTAAACATGTAATAATTTTATTCAAAAAGTATATTATTAATCTGACCTGGACATAACAGTTGACATGGATGGCCACATCAGTAAATTAATGGTGACTATGATGCTGATTTGGCCATCATTTAATAAAAAAGTTAAACAAAGTTTAACACAAGAATCTAATTAGGATATTTTTAATATTTGATAGACTTTATTTAAGATTTTTTTTTTGAGGACTAAAACCAATTTTATTATATTTTTAGAGGACAAAAAACATATTTAACCCTACACACCTACACACACAGAGAGGGACGAAGGCATGTTTACAGTTGAGGGGGCCTAACATTTTTAAATCATTAGCCTTTGTAATTTTATGGGTGTGCCCCACCTTTCTTTTGTCTTTTAGCATATTTATTGGGTTGGGAAGGAAACTTTCAGCTACCCAAACAAAGGCTTGGTCCTTTCCTTTTAAAATAGTATATAATTAGGTTTATAAAATTGTGGAGTCCTCTTTTTGTTTTTTACTTCCGCATAACTCATTCGTATTGACTACCGTCCCTCTGCTTGTGGTCCCTCATTGTCACTGCCTCGCTTGTTATTCTTTCGTCATTCTCAAAAGCTTACGGTTCTTCATGGAACTTGCTAATTACTAAATTTAATTTCTTCTTATAATTTTTTTTATATTTTATTAATTTTTTATTTTGATTTGTCTGACTTTATGTTACTCTCTGTCTTTACCTTTACTCTCTTCAGTTCAATCTTCCCGACTTCACTGTTGCGGAAATTTGATATTTTGGCAATCACCATATTTCAAAACTCAAGGTATGTATAATGTATTAAAATTGCATCTTTCTCTCTTGTATTATCTATTATGTATATTGTTTTTAATGCCTATACAATATTTTAATGCTTCTTATATTGCAAGACGAGGAAGGGCATGCCATCAACAAAATGACATTACAATGTGGCATTATTACAAAGTTAATATTTTTAATGCTGTGAAAGACTCTCAATTGCAGGAGCTGAATGATAAGTTCAGTGATAACATGATGGAGTTACTCACATTTCTAGATTTTGGAGCATTGGAAACCATTTCTGATCTATCTCATTAGTTGGTAAAAACTAGAAAAGCACAAGTCTATCCTCTTGTGTACAATGTGGTAACACTTATTTTCACACTTCTTGTTTTTACAGCTACTACAGAGCAATCTTTTTTAGCTATGAATATAGTCAAGACTACACTTTGTAACAAAATGGAAGATGAGTTTTTGACTGACTGCCTGTTAGTATACATTGAAAAGAAAATTGCTGAAAAATTTAGTGTAGATTCAATTATAGATGATTTTCGTGACATGCAAGAGAGACGTTCTGTGTTTTGATAGGTTGCTAATGCAATTAATATTTTGGAACATATAATTATGAATATTTTGTATGAAATTTGACACACACACACATACACTGACAGTGTAAAACTTTTTTTACACTGTTCTTTAATCATAATTTGTCATGTATGATAATTTTGTTAACTTTTTCAATAATTGTCGTAAAAGTCATACTAAAAATGATTTTCAATTGTTTGATAATGTAAAACCTTTTATATTGATAGTACATGTGTGTTAAACTCAAACATATATACATATATGTGTATGTAACAGTTTTAAATGTAACAATTTAAAAAATATAATCTCTTAAGCATTTAATAATATTATGTAAATATAAATTATTTTCTTAATTAATTGTCATTTAAGATATTAAAATATTTTTCTACTTTATTAATAACACTTCTTTAGTTTTTTTTATGACTTTTATACCCTTGTGTGCTATTGAATTAAAAAATTGAAAATTTTATTATAATTTTTTTGTGAAAATAATTGCAAGAAACATTAAGTTTTTTAATACAAAACAACTTTGTATGAGAATACACAAAAAAGTTAAATTTTTTAATGAATTTAAAGAAATAGTCATAATTTTGCCAAAATTAAAGTAAAGTTTTGCAAAAAAATTTCTTTAAGAAAAATTGCAAGAAAATAATAAAATTAATAGAAAAAAATCCACATAAAAAATCTATAGATTCAAGTCATATAAGCCTTCCTATAGTAGAATGAGGATATAAAAATAATAGAAAATAAGATAAATATGTTTGAAAAATGTAAATAAAAATTTGTACTATGAAAAGATGATTAATTAATGAAATCTTATTCTAGAAAATGTGAAATAATTTAGAATATGTGAAATAGTTAATAAAAAATTTAATTAATGTGAAATAAATAACTTTAAAGAATATGTAAAAAAATTATAGAAAATCTTATTAGAGTCAAATATAAATATAAATAATTTTTAATTATATATATGTATATGAATAACTTTTTGTAAAAATTTTGGAGGGAGGCCATAGCCCCCCCCTAAGTCATAACAAAGCTTCGCTAATGTGTGTAAGGGTGAAAATAGGACAGGCAGCTTATCAGGAGCCTATGACTTGACCTACATAAAGCCTAGTATGATGTAGCTCATTTATTAAAAAGGTTAGGCTTATATTTTTAAAGAGACTATTTATGTAAAAATGCCAGGCCATAGGCCTTAAAAAAAACATATTAAGTGTAATAGGCTAACCTATTGATATACATATATAATAAAATATTGTTATATATTATATTATATTATATATACATAATTATATATAATACATATAATAATATAAAAAAATTGTGTAATTACTAATAGGCCTTTTTAGGCTAACACACCTACTTAGGCCAATAGGTCTACCAAACTTTTTATAAGTTTTATAAGAAAGTAGGCGGCTATTAAGCAGACTTACAGGCCAACTAGGCTTTTATGCAAGCCAGGCCTAGGCCTTTAGAAAAGGTCTATGATAGGTAATTAGGCCAGACTTAGGCTTTATCATTTTAATGAAAGTTAGACTTAAGCCTACCAAATCCCGACTTGACCTATTTTCACCCTTAATTGTGTGTATTTTAATGTTCACATCTACTAATGCAAGAGATAATTAAATTTATTATGAGTAATATTACATTTTCTAATGAAAAAGGTAAAAAACCTAACCCATTATGGCTGGCCTAGTCGTAGGGGAGTTTAGGTAGTATATACAAGATTCTAGGTTCTAACTTTGTTGCCACTATTGTACACATATAAAAAAAGTTAGAATACCTCTCCGAAGACTATTACACATTCTATGGATAAAATTGTAAAGTCTGTGCCAGTAAAAATAATTCGTAAGAATATAGAGTTGCCTTTAAGAATTAGTATAGTTGAAACTTGTAAGGTGTAAACCTTTCTTCTGTACATTATTCATAATTTCTTTTTACCTCTCATTATTAAAATTATCCTATTGTTAACTTCTTACTCAAAATAACTAATTATATATTTTTGGGTACGAGATCACATTTATACTTTACAAGAGATGATTCTGTTCGAATTGAGTAGATTCTTTTTGAGTGACAAAGTATCCCTCCCAATATTTGACATAGTTACATATCTCAAGATTTGAATTCGAGATAACTAGTTAAGTTAGAACAATTCTATGTTAGTTGATCCACGTATTTAGTGATAAAATATTTACATATTTTGATATTAACTAGATATAGTATGCTGTGCAATGTAATGGATATTAAAATAAAAAACACTACAATGAATATTAAAATGAAAATAAATATAGATGAAAGAATTTTAGAGCCATAAATGCAAATAGCAATGTAATTGAACCACTTAGATTTAGGCATGACAATGAGGCAGGTCGGGGGCAGGTTTAACTTTTCCCGTCTCGTCTCTGCAACAGGTGAGACGTGTTTGGAATTAGGTTTATAAAAGGAGAGGATAAAAAAAAATTAAACTTAGCCCCATCCCTGTCAAGTTTTATCGAGTTAAGGAGAACTCACGGGAAACCCAATTCAATTTTTTAAAATTTTAATTTATTGATATACTTTTAAATAAATCATATATTAAGTTATTAATTACATTTTAATTCAAATCATATATAAAAATAATAAATTAAAATTAAAATAATTTTAAGAATTAAATTATATTTTTTGTTAAATATATAATTTTAACTTTGTTTTTCACTTATTATTATAATACTAATTATTTAACTATTAAAATAATTAATTTATATTTTTAACAATTATAAATAATTAATACTTATATATAATATAAAGAATTATATATAAAATGCATAATTATATAATATAAAGTATGGCAATAAATAATTATAGGCGAGGGATAATACCATTATAGCTTATACCAATAATTATACCATTTAATAACTTTCAATTGAATGATTTTATTTCAAAACCTATTGTTGGATTCAAAGTTCTTTTCATGTAGATCGTATCTACAAAGCATTATATTAATCCAAAACTATATGGTACATAATTCATATACATCAAAATTGACATAATATATACTTTTAAAATATACAAAATATGATCTATTTGATTACCTTCTTATGGTTGTTCAATTTTCACAAAATTTGACACAAACAATCAAGATAATATATAATTACAATTCAATGGTTAGATTGACAAAAATTACATTTTATATAAAGTTATTGATGGTGTAATAGTTAGTGTAAATTACACCGGTATCATTTGATCTCTCCCTATATATATATATATATATATATATATTAAATTTTAACAATCCAACCGTTAAATTAAAAGATTTTGTTGAGTAGATCAAGTCTACAAACTTTTATAAAGTTTGAAGACTATTTGATATTTCATGGAATAAATTCAAATAACGTATATGCTTTTCTAAATTATAAGTAAATGTTGACTATAAGACTAACTAGTCACAAATGTCTGATTTACCTAAAATTTGGTATGTATGATCATTAATATAATATCAAAATATTCAATGGTTTGATCATTAAAATTTAATATATATGTTAAGAGTTATTGAATAGAGTAACTCCACCAAGAGTTACTCTTGAAATAACTTGATCTCCACCCTTTCTCCTTCTTTATATATATGACGGGGCAAGGGGTTACATACCTGAACTTGACCCTGACCTTGCTTTCCAAGCTGGGAAAAACCCAACCCCAGTTAAAGCAAAATTTTCCTGTCAAAATTAGAGCGAGATTGAACAAGTATCTACGAGTTCAAATTTAATTGTTATGCCTACTTAAATTTATTATATAGAGAGATGACAATTCAATAAAGAATCTATTGTTAATATATACAATTAACGATACTTGTCAAATTAAAAATGTGTCAATGTAAAAATTAATCATGGCATAATTTTAAGGGCCAATCCAACCCAACCCAGCTTAATCTAATTTGCCAAAAAAATGGGTTGGGTTGGGTTGTAGTCATTTTTAAATTGAGTTGAAAATCTTAACTCAACCTTGATGAGTTGCTAATTGGGTTGGGTTGGTCTACCAAAAATTTAAAAAAGTAAAAAAGAAAATAAAAAAAGTTTTTTTTTTAAATAGGTGACTCATAAGTTGACATACAAAATTGTTGTCCGGTGTGTGGCATCAATTGTCTCGTGGCAGAGGCCCAGGTGGGTCAAGTCACAATTGACTGGTGGCGTTTGGGTTGCTACGGTTAAAAGAATTGTGCCCTGACTATCAGCTATAACTTTTGGCCTAGTGGTAAGCGCTCGATCCAACAATTGATATCAGAGCCAAGGTCACGAGTTCGATTCCCAGCAAGGCAATTGCTGAGGGGGAGATTGTTGTCTAGTGTGTGGCATCAATTGTCTTGTGGCAGAGGCCCAGGTGGATCAAGTCACAATCGACTCGTGGCGCTTGGGTTGCTACGGTTAAAAGAGTTGCGCCCTAACTATCAGCTATAGCTTTTGGCCTAGTGGTAAGCACTCGATCCAACAATAAATAAAAAATATAAATCATTCAAATATAAACATAATGTTACAATCATAAGAGTGTTATCCTACCAAGCCTTGACACAAATGCTTTTTAGAAGCTATCATCGTGAGTTAAATAATGTAGTATAAAGTACAAAAAAAAGAAATTTATAATTGTCCACAAAACATTGTGTCCAACAAAACAATATCCAAATAATTTATCAAAATATCTAACAAAAAAAAAGTTCAAATTGATAGGTCAAACCCACCTAACCTGCTTGTTGACCTGTTTGATTGGTGGCTTATGTAGGTTGGGTCATGTAAGTTGAAGGATTGAATTATATAACTCAACTCAATCCTGTTTGAAGGGTTAAATAAGTTGACCTGTTGGGTTCAACTCATTTTGTCATCTTTAATTTAAGGTAACTATTATAAAAATCAATAAACCTATTATACATAACAGTTTGTGATTAGATGATAATATAAAATACTTTTATACTCAAGTCATATATTATTTGTTCATTAAAAATTTCCTTCAAACTAAAAATATAATAATAAACAAATAGATTAACAACCTTCTAATTTTGATTGTTTTCAAAAACATATACTAAAGACTTAATTGCATTTTTGTCTCCAAAGATTTATAATTTTGCAAATTTTATCACCCCAATTTTTTTTTTTTGCAAATTTTGCCCCTCAATTTATAAAATATCGCAAAATTTTCCCTTAAGTAGAAAACCGCTATAACTAAAAGAAAAACCGCCACAAAATATTTTAATTGTGGTGATTTTTTATGTTAGGGCAAATTTTGCGAAACTTTTTTTGAGGTGACAAAATTCGCGAAATTGTAAAATTTTGGAGGCAGAAATTGCAGTTAAGCATATATTAAAAAATTTTCTTATATTATATTAAAAAACACGTTCATAATCTTCGCTAATTTCATCTGAACTATAACTCTGAAATTCTCTTTTGTTTATTTATTTACATATCTCAGCTGTTTTCAATTTTTTCAAATATTTTTGATTCTTTATGTTTCGCTAACATAAGTATTAAATATTGTAGTAGATCAAAATACCTGCATGAGTTGTCGATAATTAAATCACATAATAAATTTTTTCTATGCAAATTTTTCACAAAATAATTTTTTTGAAAAAAATTGATAATTTGTTCTTTGGTATTTTGGGCAAGAGAGAAGGTCAAAGTAGACCCGATTCTACACGTGATCCTGCGTACTTGTTAAGCAGTGTACGCACGACGCTACCCAAGAACATATACCATAAAGATGTAGTCATCTAAGTCTACACTTTCACCAAAACATAAAGCACATGGCTATCTTATCTCATGACGATGACCTTAAAAAACAATAATAAACATCGGTTTTTCTAGTTTCCTAGTCCAGCAAGCTGCCTCCTACTTTCAAGTTTCCACCACCCCACTACAAGTCCACACATTGAATTTCGTCTCCGTCTTTGTTCGAATAGTCCGAGTTCCGAAGTTTGGAATTTGGAGGTTTGGTCATCTATATATTGAACTCTTTGACACGTCAGACAGGAGGGCAGAAAAATGGTATGCTCTACATGTATACTGTTTAGTATCATGTTGAACATGTTATTCCTAAATTATTTGTTCAACTCCATTAGCTCTAACAAGATTTCTTTATACATTGTCATTTTTTAATCATTCTTTAATCTATTTTGGCCCCTACATGTTACTTAGTTAATATTTAATAAGCATGCTTTAATCCCTTTTAACTCTCTAGTTATATGTTTTCACCAAAAAAAAAAAAAACCCTCTGGTTATATGCCTTTACATACACAGTGAAATAGTGCCATGATGCATTTTTTTGGTATACTGGCAGTTTTTTGACGGATATGGGTATCAGGGGACACCATCATTTGAGCAGATATGTCGATGTTACTCTGCTTCATTTATTGAAAAGGTCAGCATTCCTTCATTACGTGATGACTTCTGTTGATGCTTCATTTTTCTTCATGCAAATTGCCGCTGTTAAAATTCACTAATGAACATATTATGATAAACTAAAACTACATGCGTGGAACAGTTTGTGAATCTATCTAACATGAGTTATGTAGTTTCTTTTGAGTTTCAAGAGTCTAGTATCCTACATTCCTACCGAAGCTTCTAGCATATAACCTATGCAACGAATGAAAATGTTACAAGTTTTCCTTTATTTAGTTTGATTGAGTTTTAGTGTCAAGTTTAGAGAAGGGGAAGAATATAGTTATTAAACTTGGCTCAATCTGGCTGTTTGACCGGTGAATCGGTTGAGTAACCGGTCTGAGCTGAGTATGTTAATTGGAGCAATTTTTCAAAATATTAAATGCAAAGTGTAGATAGCGTTAACCTGTCCAATCGTTTAGATCCGTAATCCATTGGTTGGATTAATGACTCAGGACCTATCCTTTTTTATTTTTTGGTGCATCCAGGACCTAGCATCCTGACAAAGTTGATGTATGGGTCAAGTTTAATAACACTGAATATTGGTATACATTTGACTGATTAAATAGTATTAAATATAGCACATGAATCACTTCGTTTTAGAAGAGGTATAATAGGAAAAGATTTTACTAAGTGCACTGCAGACCTTGCTTCTAAAAGAACTTGCATAGACATCTAAAGTTCTGTATACTGTACTGGGAAAGCAAGTTTGTGTAGACAATTGTACTAACAGACTCAATGGTCAGCTCTGTTCACTTCTCGGTGAAAAAATTAAAATCATTTCCTCTACTTTATGTTTGCTTAATAGTTAATAACAATATCTGGTTAAAATAAAGACTTTTAAGTAAGTAGGAAGAGTAGAAGGTAAAAAGTTCAAAGATCAAATTTTGAAAAAAGAACCCAGGAAGATTCAACTACTTTAAACTCTTAATGTGAAGCAAATACTCTTAAAATCTGCAAAATCCATAATCTCAAATATATAGAAAATTATTCTAACCATTAGTTCTTTTCTTCGTGAATTCTGCAGCCCGAAATTGAAAATGGTGATAAAAGTAAGTTTCCACATCTAGCCAGGTTGGTTTTATATTGCATACTCTTTGTTAGCTGTCTAATGTACTGAATATGTTATGATTGTTTCTGCTTCAGTTATAATGCCTCCTTCAGCCCTTGACCGTCTTGGTTAGTTTTTAAGTTTGATTTTATATTTGATGCATAATCTTTCCACTGATGTTGATGTCCACTTGACAAAATAACAAGACTAATATCAAGTGTAATCTTGCAGCATTTCTACGTATTGATTATCCTATGATGTTTGAACTCACAAATGGTGCTTCTGAGCGGGTTTCTCATTGTGGGGTTCTGGAGTTCATTGCAGATGAAGGAACTATATATATGCCATACTGGGTAGGACCATAGGAATTGAAACTTTGTGAACATGCTTGTTGCCGGTAGAATGGTTCTCCAAGTTTCTAGTTTCTCAATGCATGCTAGTTTTTAATGAGATGTTCTATACAGATGATGCAGAATATGCTTTTGCAAGAGGGAGACACCGTAAGAGTGAAATATGTATCACTTCCAAAGGGAACTTATGTTAAATTACAACCCACACAAAGGACTTTTTTGATATTTCCAATCCAAAAGCTATGTGAGTTGCCGGTGATCGTATTATATTGTATGCAAATAAGAAGTAGCTATAATGTTTATTGAACATTATAAATTCAATATTCCTTCAAAAGCATATCCTTGTTGTCATGCCAATTTATGGGCTTATGGCTATCAATGGAACCCATGGACATGTTTGCTCTTTAGCCTTGTTATATGTATTTCTCTAGACTCTAGATATATGGTATACAACTATTATAACAGGGGTTTTAAGAATTTAATATATGATGGCTCTTGAAACATCTATGGTTCTCCTTAGAGTAAGGTACAAGGTTGTTATGTAGTTTTCACTTCATTAGTGAATTATTCATTCTAGAAGTCGACATGGTTAGATGTTGGTTCATATAAATAGACTTATTTTTTAAGAATGAAATAGTCTCAATTCTCAAGTGATAGTAGGTACTTTTTATTGTTCTATGCTTTTTGTTGTTCTTTTTACCCACTGATAGATATCCTTTTAGACTTTGATCATATTTTACATTACAGCTTAG